>CAJPEX010001415.1:0-14026 GCA_905338405.1 Notodromas monacha | reverse complement strand
AAAAAAAAAATGAATAAAAACCCCATGACATGCTTCTTTGCGTGCAAATCCGCATAAAGCCCTAGGAAACGTAACATCACAGCATATAGTCACCCCAGCAGCAGGGAGAAAATAATGACGGTAAATTACGATCCCGCGGGCCCCGCTTCTTCGCTCAAAGAAAGAGAGAGAGAGGGAGAGAGAGAGAGAGAGAACCCGGGTTTTCACACAGTTATCTGAATAATGGAAACCCCTCGCCATAGGGACCCGTGCCCGAGTGCTGCCCATCTTTTCCTATCTCTCTCTGGTATCTGCTCCCACGTGCTCGCTCCTCGCCTTGCGACTCCTTCCAAATATATACACATACCGCAGAAATTTTCATCACTCGGATGCGTTTGGAGGCTTCACGGTTCAACAGCCAGTTATTCTCCCTTCTTTTCTTCTTGGAAGCATCTTCTCTTTTTGAAGTATCAAGCATATAAAATGCCCTATTTTTCAAAAATCGAAATACAAAAGAGATTAATTTTGAATAAACGCCGTTTTTGTTAATTTCCCTTCCATTTGCGAAACAAGGAATATATCCTAAGCGTGATAACTCCGCAGAGAAGATACAGTAGTGCTTCCAAGAACAGAAAATAGCAGAGAATAACTGTGCTCTGATTGAAGAAAAAACTAACTAATATCCCCAATATCTGGCAGAAAAATCATTTAAAAAAATTGCTACGTCCGCCTTCTGGCTTTACCGAAGCGATCAATTTTGAATAAACGTCGTTTTTTGTTGATTGTATTTCGATTTTTGAAAAATAGGGCATTTTATATGCTTGATACTTCAAAAAGAGAAGATGCTTCCAAGAAGAAAAGAAGGGAGAATAACTGGCTGTTGAGCCGTGAAGCCTCCAAACGCATCCGAGTGATGAAAATTTCTGCGGTATGTGTATATATTTGGAAGGAGTCGCAAGGCGAGGAGCGAGCACGTGGGAGCAGATACCAGAGAGAGATAGGAAAAGATGGGCAGCACTCGGGCACGGGTCCCTATGGCGAGGGGTTTCCATTATTCAGATAACTGTGTGAAAACCCGGGTTCTCTCTCTCTCTCTCTCCCTCTCTCTCTCTTTCTTTGAGCGAAGAAGCGGGGCCCGCGGGATCGTAATTTACCGTCATTATTTTCTCCCTGCTGCTGGGGTGACTATATGCTGTGATGTTACGTTTCCTAGGGCTTTATGCGGATTTGCACGCAAAGAAGCATGTCATGGGGTTTTTATTCATTTTTTTTTTCTCTCTGTGATGGCGAATCGGGAATTAGCGACCATTTCTTGAAGTTGATGCGCAGATAAACGGCAATCTGTGCACCAATCAGCAGTTGAAGCTTGATTCAGATTTTTAAATCCGTGCATTTGTGGGACGGCAGTTGAAAGATGTTTATATAGAATTTATCTGGACTTATGTTGAGGACTAAGACCACAAGTATAAGAGATAAGAGACCCCGTTGCTTGTACGTATTATTTTGTCAAATCTGGAATTCGTCACCATTTGCTGATTATTGATACGCGGATGAACGGAAATCTGCTCGCCAATCAACGTTTATAGCTTGAATCAAGTTTTTGAATGTATTTATTTGTGGGGTGGCAGGTTTAAGATTTTGATTGTCAAGTTGGGCCTACGATGAGGAGTAAGAAACCGCTATTGTTTGAAGGTATTTTTGTTGTCAGATATGAAATTCGTGACCACATCGATTATCGCTTAAAAGTATAATCATGTTTTTAAATTATGTTTTTCTGGGAATTTGTAGGTGTTGATGCATGCAATATTAAGCTTATGATGAGGACTAAGTCCACAAATAAGAGTCCGTAACCAATTCCGCGGATCGCGGGTTTGGGAATAAAGTACTATAGCATTGAAGTACAGTACACGTAGAAAGTTCCTTGATATTTTTGCATTTATTAAATTTGCAGGAAGTGCCCACATAATTCGGCCGCCGGAAAACGTGACCAAGAGCGAAGGCGTCGGAATAACGCTGACTTGCGGAGCACAGGGTCAACCCGAGAACATCACAGTGCGTTGGCTCAAAGACAACGTGCCAATCAACGAAATCGAGTCTCTGGAAACGAGGATCAAGGCGGAATTCAAGCCGCCAAACTACGAACTGCGAATCCTGCCTTTGGCTGCCGGTGNCTGACTTGCGGAGCACAGGGTCAACCCGAGAACATCACAGTGCGTTGGCTCAAAGACAACGTGCCAATCAACGAAATCGAGTCTCTGGAAACGAGGATCAAGGCGGAATTCAAGCCGCCAAACTACGAACTGCGAATCCTGCCTTTGGCTGCCGGTGACTCGGGCAAATACACATGCGAGGTCACCAACGGGATCGGCGGACACGACAGCGCCTCTGCTTTCGTCGATGTCGAATGTGAGTTGACTTCGTTTTTCGGTGGAAAGTTTCTGACTCGAGGAGGAGTAGGCTTAGCGACAGGGAAGAAGACGGAGTTCCAGGGGCTCTCAATCCCAAGTTTTCCCTGGCTTTTTTCCTAGAATGACCTTTTTTTATGCCCAAAAACATCGTACTTTTGGAAACCTCTGTCCGCGAGAAAATGCGCTCCTGAAACCAATAATTTGAAGATAAATTCATTTACAAGGACATTTTAAAGTACGAAGGGGCTAACGGAAGTTCTCGGGGATGAAAATTGAAACGAAAAAGAATTCAGCTGAAAAATAAGTATATACTTCACAAAAACAAAAAACATCCCTTGACACAAGAAAAAACTCAGCACTTTTTGACATATTTTTGACATATTTTTTTTACTTTTTTGTTGCAAAAGTCATTCTGGCAGCTTTTTGCTCTTCACTCAAAAGATGAGGAGCCGTTCTCGCAAATTAAAAAAAACCGCATCAGGTCTAAAAGAGAAATTTTAAAAACTTCTGACGAAGGTCCAGAAGGCTCCAGTAAGGTGGTAAAAGTAGTTGTCGGCGGTGTAGGAGTAGGGTCCACCGACGACAACCTGGTCTAGTAGGTCGGCTCCCAAGAGTTTCACTGCTCTGAAACCACAGTATTACTGTATTCAGGATGGGTTTTTTTTCTGAGAAAATTTTCTTTCAAAATCCCTTCCCGTAACTATTTACAAGAGCATGGATCTGCAAAAAATAAACTCATGAAAACTGGTCATTGGAAGATGAAGTACATTTTCTTAATATTCAAATAAAGTATTTTGGAAAACTTGAGGAAAAGAGCGATCTCAAACTTTGAGTGATTTCTACAAATGGCCCTTAAAAAAACTCTGCACTGTATCTGCCTGCAAAAAAGATGCTCATCACATAATCTGCATTTAAAAACTGTAATTTACTTGTGTGGAAAACACAAAAAAATCAAGTATTTTGGAAGACGGACGTTCAAAGTTTCTTATGCTGTAATTTTTCCCCCGGCTTTCTCGTTTGAATTACATTTTCTCTGAAAATTCAACTTCCTGCAGAAACATCCTTCCGAAAAAATGGGATCTTCAAACAGATCATTTGCGATGATCTAAAAAAAATCCAACCCTTTTTTGATAGAGGATTGAAATAACTTTGATGAATCAATTATGACTGGAAATCGTGTCATTTACAAGGTGAACGCCTTAAGCTGCAGCGGGAGTCGATTATAAAATTCTTAAACCCCCTCGGTATTTTTAACGCTCTCTTCCACTCCTCGTACAACTATAAACGAGTTAAAGGTCTTTCAAAGAAAGGACCAGATGTGGTGTTGAAATTCAGGTGGATGAACAGAGGCAATACAGATAACGTAATTCCACTATACTTGAGCTCATCGCGCAGAATTTGAAAACACCTGCTGACAGCGCTTGAGGCGCTGACGAACCCCACGGGTTCCCTTTTCTTCTTCCCCGCATCTCCCTCACCTTGCTACCCAAATTGGGTTAGGATCCGACCAGGGACGGGTTCCCCCCGGTAAAGCACGCGCTAAAAGTTTCACCAGCAGTCCAAACTTGCCGATCAATGAAGACGAGAAGCAAGGAGAATGTATGTGGGAAATGTTTTCTCGAGGAATACCAAGTGCATTAGCGAAACCCCCCCGTGTGGGGTAACGGGGGAAAATTGTATTCTCTCAGCCCGCAAAAACGTTGTTGCTGCTCTCGTGGAGTCGCTTCGGGGCAGAGACGAATGAGCGCGCCATCGATTGAGGCGTTATTGAACCAACAATTGTTTTATCAGCACGTGGTTGTGGGTCCGTGGTGAACAATAATATGTTTCCATTTCGGGACCTTTTTTCTGCCTGGCTCTTTTTTGTTTTGTGCGAGAATCAAAGTCGGAGGAGTTTTGGTGCAGGATTGTTCGGGAGTCGGAAGCCGGAGCGAATCAATTCCTTGTCCCCAGCTTGCAGCTCTTATTATTCAATCTTTTACAATTTGTGTAAAAAATAAAATAAATAAATAAAACAACGGCTGGTCCAGTGTAGGAATCTATCGAGTCAACGCATTGAATACGTCATTTTATTCAACATCGAGGAACATATTTTGTTTTGTTTAATGGAAAGGCGGAATTTCACATTTTTATTTTTCGCAAGTCGTTCACATTTTCACCGGGCTCTATTTTTTGCATTTTTAAAGCTTCATCAGAGGAAATTTAGATGCGTGACTGAAGGAACCCACGATATTTTACTTTTCCACTAAAATGGGGTTAAATCAGCGCTTAAAAGTACTTGAAAGCGGCTTTGAAAATTTTACATAAAAATTTTGTTACTTGACTAGTTCATCTCTTAAATCTCTATGTCATATAGCTTAGTTGCTGAGTAATTCACAATTTTATTCAAAAATGACGAACGAATTTTGTTTTGTTTAATGGAAAGGCGGAATTTCAAAAATGTATTTCTCGTAAGTCGCTCACATGTTCATCGGGCTCAATTTTTGCACATTTTCTCAAATTTCGTCAAAGGAAACTGAGTTAAGTGACTTAAGGAACCCGTGATATTTTCTTTTCGGTGATATCCCCCCAATTTGCGCGCGAATTTTCATAAGCTTTCGCCAAAACTGCTCCATTGTTTTTTCCGGATTTCCTCAAAATCCGCATTCACAGTGACCCATTTCTCATGATTCTGGCGAATTTCATTAAGCAATCAGCTGAATATATAATATCTGCAAAAAAAAGAGTCAACATATGCGAAGGAGTAACAGTCGTAAAATGCAAATCTTTCTTCTTGCGCATGTTTTCAAATATTTTGAGTTTTTTTGACAGATAGACCACCCAGGTAGTGTCAGAAAATTAGCACACGCCAATTTTCCTGCGGTAAATACTCTTGACAGACAAAAGAACATTCCATAAACAATTATTGATGTTCTTCTGGGCGAAATGCTGAGGATTTTTGACTTCCTGATGACGGAAAGTTAGATTTCATTCAACTTATTTTTCGATTCGAAGCTCAAGAAGCGTCTTTCAGAACGTTAAAATTTTTCTGCTGTGGCAAGATCTGTTTCTAAATAAAATTTATTTTTTATCTTATTTTCTACAGATCCAGCGAAAGTGACGTCCCCGAAAACGACACAATACCTGCCTTTTCGGATGAGTGGGATTGTGGAGTGTCCCATTGATGCAAACCCACCGCTGCAGTTCATCACATGGACAAAGGATTCCAGGATTTTCAAACCCTCTCTGTATCCGGACGTAGTCGAGCTTCAGAATGGCTCTCTTTTGTTCCAGAAGGTGAGAAAATTAAAAGATTGATTCATTTCACGAAAAAAATGAGAGATTGTACTGACCGGATAATCGTCACGGTTTATAATAATCTTCACTGAATGAAGGCCCTTCATATTTGAAGGGCCTTCAAATATGAAGGCCCTTCCAAATAAGATTTCGCTCGTCACGCTCGAATATTTTTTAAAATCATTTAGTTTTATATAAGCGGGAGTCTGATATTACTTATAACCTATATCTTTGACTTAAATTAGCAGTAAAGCCAGTTGTGACTATCCACTCTTTAGTTGTCTTTTGATAGAATTAAATAAGACAGTAATGCAAAAATTGATGCACAATGCTATTGATGAGATTTGAAATTTGGCCAAAGGAATTCGACCTGAAACAAAATCACCAGCATGGTACACGTAAAGTTGAACATCCTTAAGTCGACCTTGAAGGGATCAGCAAAATAAATCTAGTTTTTTAGGCTGCTTCAAGTTAAGGAAACAAGCATTTTTGTTGAGGAAGAGACAGAAGAATTACAGGAAATTTTATTCGGTGTTTTTTAAGGCATTCAGTTGCTTTTTAAATGAGTTTACAGGATGCCAAACCTGAAGGCGAGGATTTATTTACCGAATGAGTTTTCAAATTCCTTTTAAGACACATCAAGTTACATTTTTATTTATTGTATTATAGGCGAAAGGTTTCCGGAAAATTCGAGTTATGGAGGTTTGAGGGGGAAAAGCCTTCGACTCAGGAAGGCTTTTGATGCATTGTTTCTAAGAGAATTCAGACAGGGACTGAAATAGAAAATTCGACGTGAAAGGAGTTCTTTAACTTAGAGATGTTCCACTTATCGAAGTTTAACTGTTGTAAGCCGCACCCTGATTTTTAAAATGAGTTCTTCACTTTAGAATGTGCATCTAAACTTGTTGCAAATTAATACTGTATATCCATGAACCATCGGAATGAGGTTGANCTTCAAGTTAAGGAAACAAGCATTTTTGTTGAGGAAGAGACAGAAGAATTACAGGAAATTTTATTCGGTGTTTTTTAAGGCATTCAGTTGCTTTTTAAATGAGTTTACAGGATGCCAAACCTGAAGGCGAGGATTTATTTACCGAATGAGTTTTCAAATTCCTTTTAAGACACATCAAGTTACATTTTTATTTATTGTATTATAGGCGAAAGGTTTCCGGAAAATTCGAGTTATGGAGGTTTGAGGGGGAAAAGCCTTCGACTCAGGAAGGCTTTTGATGCATTGTTTCTAAGAGAATTCAGACAGGGACTGAAATAGAAAATTCGACGTGAAAGGAGTTCTTTAACTTAGAGATGTTCCACTTATCGAAGTTTAACTGTTGTAAGCCGCACCCTGATTTTTAAAATGAGTTCTTCACTTTAGAATGTGCATCTAAACTTGTTGCAAATTAATACTGTATATCCATGAACCATCGGAATGAGGTTGAATAATTGCTAAAGACCCGAAGTTTCCCATCCAACTTTCCGGAATTACAGCTAATATTTCCGCGCGCCAAAATAACTCAAACACGCGCAGCACAGAAAAAAAAAGGGCAAAACAATATCCCGGACTTCCGCTCTCGCGTATGTTCCGTTGATTTAATTTTTTCCCTTCTTTTTTTTTGGCTTCTTCATTCATTTCGACGGAATAAGAAGGACAATTATCGCAGCATTGCGTGACGGTTGATGGGGTTTTATGTCATGTGTAGGTGTCGACGGACCATCAGGGCACTTATCGGTGCACTCCATACAACGCCCTGGGCACCAAGGGCCGCTCACCGCAAATGATCGTCCTCGTCCGGGACGCCCCTTCTTTCGTCCGCTGGCCCAAGGAAACGTACGAGCGGAAACTCGACGCTTCCGTCACCATGGAGTGCATGGGAAGTGGACAGCCGACACCGAGCGTCAAGTGGCGTCGAGTGAGTCCATATATGTAGTATATTCATTCATCTATATATGCAGTATATATATATAAATATAGATGTGAGTATAGTACGTATGCATGCGTGAGAGAGCGTGTCTGGCTCATCTGCGGCTCTGTGCACTTGAGCACGCCCCATTGAATCGACACCCCGCAAATGGCGCTAATATTGCGGGCCAGATCAAACACTTCCGGCTCTCTTTTCTCTCTCCGTTTCCCTGTCTTATTCCGGTCTGGTGATCGCTTAGTCCCGCGTAATTTGGCCGTGGACTGTCATAGGAAATCTGAATCGAGGAAAATTTCACGCGGAAACATCAATTTATTTTAACCCAAGAGTATATGCAGGTGAACTAGCTTTCTCTCTCTAGAATGAAATTCGAGGGACCACAAAAAAAAATCGACGGAAACCGTTGTACAGAGAAATTTGTTGTAGAGAACGCTTCTCTCGCAATGTTACAGGGGTTATTCTCTACAATGGATTTCTCGCGATTCTGAAAATCGATTTTAGCCTGAAGATGGAAGAAAAAAGTTTGTTGTTACTATAATGTAGGCGACTTTTCAAATGGGATTATTTCTGTGACAAATTTTTCGTTGTTGAAAATCGTTCGAATCTTTTTTTCCGTATTTTTTGAAATTTGATGGAACATTTCCGGCTCTCTTTTCTCTTTCCGTTTCCTGTCTTATTCCGGTCTGGTGAACGTTTAGTAACGTGTAATTTGGCCTGACTGTATTAGGGAAATGAATCTAAATTGAGGAAAATTTCACGAACAAACATTAATTTATTTTAATTGAGGAATATACATGTTGACTCTCTCTACAACGAAATTCGAGGGGCCAGAAAAAATTCAACGGGAACCGTTGTACAGAGAATTTCGTTTTAGATAACGGTTCCCTCCCCATGTTATAGCGGCTATTCTTAATAACAACGAAATTCTCTCGATTCTGAAAATCGATTCTGAGTCTGACGACGGAAGAAAAAAGTTTGTTGTTACTAAGCCCGGGCGACTTTTAAAATGGAGTCGTTTTCTGTGACGAATTTTTAGCCGTTCAAAACTTTCTTCTTCTTATTTTCCTGAATTTCGAATATCGTTGCAGAGACCGGTTCTTCCCTCGTGTTAAAAAGGTTCTCCTTGGCGAAATGCTCTTTGCAACGAATTTGTTTCATCCCTTGAATTTCTTGGCATAGAACCCCTATAAATGGGGAGAGAACCGAATTGGACCAACAAGAAAATCGTTGTAGTCAAGATCGTTTCAGAGGAAGTCCACCTGTATGCGACTCGTGTAATCGGATTCCAAGTTTTTATTTTGAAAAATATTTTATGGAGTTACGAATTTTAAAAACGAAATCGTATTAAATCCGTATGCTTGAACTGCTGCGCATCCAGACTTTCCACATAATTTCATGAGCCAAAGAAATGTGCTGTTGAACATTTTCAATTTTTCGATTAACGAGCAACGATTCGCTTTCATAATCCCATTTTGGTTTGGTACTTTTTGGAAGTTCGCAAATTATATTATGGTATCAAGGAATAAGACGAATTTTCTCCAAAATTCGCTCATCGAAAGTGGAGCGTGTGTGGGTAAAAATTAGCTCTTGATGTTGAAAGGATTTAGAAGCATCAAGTTGCTAACAACACCACCAGACTTGATATGCATGCTGATGTCTGCTGTTTCCGGTCCCGGGACGTTTAATTTGCAATGCAAATTTCCCCGGGCTTTTCTCTTACCCTTTTCCGCAAAACCGTCGAAGCTCGCTGGCTTTTCTTTCTTGTCGGAAAACCAGCTCCAGCGAGGGAAAACAAATCCCGAGGGATTTATCTCAATAGATCTCAATCCGCAAGGAATTACTTTCGAAAGCTTCTATAGCTCTGTGAATATAGCAATTGATTCAAGGATTCGGGAAGATAATAATCTCTTGGACGTACCAAAAATTTATCACATGAATATCGTTGATCTGCTGAAATTTACCTTGAGGGAAATCGATTCTGAGTCTTAAGCTGAAAGAAAAAAAAGTTTGTTGTTCCTAAGCGTGGGGGCGACTTTTAAAAATGGAATCGTTTTCTGTGACGAAATTTTCGCCGTTGAAAGTCGTTCAAAACTTTCTTTTTCCTTATTTTTCGGACCGAAGTTCGATTTGAAAGCGCTCGTCATCGTGGGGAGAAGAAAGTTTCTGCTTCAGTAAAAAAATGTTTCTTGTCGAAAGTTTAGACCGAAAGGTTTTATGCCAAGGTTACTCCTCGAAATCGTTTTTCAAAGTTTCCATTATAACCCCTACAGAAGGTATGACGTTTTTTCCGAGTAATGTAAATACAAATGTGGAACTTTGGAAGCATTCCTGAATGTGCTTCGAAAGTACAGGGTGGGCCGGAAAATAATTTAAAAAACACTAAAGATTCGTCTGGAATTTAACTTTATCCTTGAAAAAATAAAGCAGACGCTTTTTTGAGAAATTTTCTTTTTTAGCCAAACCATCACAAATAAGCTTCATTCTGTTGCTGACTAAAATCTTCCTCTTTCTTTTCGCCAATCATTAAAAAATCTAAAATTTGTACAGGATTCCCAGCAAACCCTCGCATAACAACCTAAAAGATAAAATGGAGGAATCAAAGTACTGTTCGCCTGAAAATCTGAAAAAATAGACGGACGAGATTATAACAGAAATTTCATCCAACCTGTTAAATATAAACTTTCAGTATTTTCTTTCTCAGGCAAAAGTACTGTAAACCAGTGCCATTAAAAGTTGTTTCTATCATTCAACAGAGAATTTCACACAATCTAATATTGAATTATATTTAATGTGATGGATTCACCCGTTTGGGAGATAATCCAGCCGAAAATACGTTCACCCTGTTTGAAATCGCATGCAAAATCGATCTTTCTCGAAAATCCCCGTCGGAATTTCCATTCAACTTTACGGCATTGATACTTTCTCGTTGGACGATTTTACAAATGGCAAATATTCCACTTTTTCTTTTGCATTCGTGAATTAAATACTGTATCTCAGGAGTCGAAAGCATTCATGTCGTACCGAACGTCGCGTGACTAACGTACCGGAACCGAAAACGGGATCACGGAGCAGAACATAAATCCGGGAACAAATCGCAAACTTATCCCAAACTTCATGATCCCTGGAGATGAGGATCAGATTAAGTTTTGCTCTGAAATTTCCTTTGCGTTAACATTGATGCCGTGCTTAAAATAAATCACCTTGTCAGAGGGAAAGTTTTCATTTGAATCAGAGCTGGACGTCTGAAACAGCGTAAAACCTTTAGAATATCCTTTTCTGCGTTTTTTTTTGCTTTGTGATGAAAGGATGCGTTGAGGATAAAATAAAATGTGGTCTTGGAGGCGGGAAAAAGTTGGTGGAATGAAAACCGGGATCATCAGAGTTTGGAGGCATTCAGTATCAGAAGTAATCAAGAGACCTGTCGTAAACTTTGTCCTATGCCCCCTTGGGAGAAAAGCAGGAGCATTGTGGGTGCCTAATGTACCGAGTGTTTGTTTGCTTAACGTACCGAACCTCGAGATGGGTTCGTTAACAATGGGTTGGGCGATGGAACGGGGACTTTGATGGGTAGAAACTTCTAGAACCGTCTAGAAATCGTGGGAGATTTATCCCTGTGACAAGCCTCGGATTCTGGGGATGCTGGAAATTTAGTTTTGTCAATGAGGTCACTTATTCTTATGGCTGAAATTTCTATCTGATTTTGTGCTATTTTTGTCTACTTGGTCCATGGCGTTATGTGAATAGGAAGCATTTGTTTCTGCAATGTAGTAATGATATATCAAATATACATGAAATTTAGCTTTGTCAATTATATTACATATTCTTTGGCTTAAATTCCATCTGATTGGGGGTATTTTCGTCTGCTTTTTCGATGGCATCATTTAACAAATATCTGCACTATGTCTATACTGAGTCACGAAGTTTTTATGGCATCTCTCCATCCCTAGTTCAGCAACTTGATTTAAGATTGCAAAGCAATCTGCAAATCTAGAATTTTATATGAATTTAATAATTGAAGAAATAAAAGGAAGTCCATTGGCGAAAAATATAAAATTCCTGCAATTTTCTCTTGGATTTTTGATCCATCAGTCTTCATAAAATCAATGAAAGCATAAATTTTGACCAAAGTAAATTTTCATCTGCGGGCACGAAGATCATTATTTTTCATCGTCACCCTCTTTGTTGAATAAGTGTGAGAACTGTTTTTATTTTCAGAAATGTCTGAGATACTCATTAGAAACGAGTAATCGTGAAAATCTTCGTAGAAATCGTGTAGAGAAAAAAGTGTTGGGAGTTTTTGACACGTATGTGCGATTTAAATCCTAATGCTGCACTGACAAACTCATGGAATTGGAAATTATTTTGGAAGAAAATTCAATGTACCCAAAATGATGAATTTTTCAACGTTTCAGCTTGAAAGTTGCAGGAGGTAATTTGGCTCGGAATTTTTTTTAGATTTATCGAGGTCTATCCTGTATATTTTCGGAGGCCTTCCGGTGAACTCAAGTAGGTGTGCTGAATGTTTTCTCGGGGTTTAGAATGGGAGTCTTCCGGGCCATCGCAGTAACAACGCACGGGTTGCGCCGGAATGGGAAACACATTCCGCCTTTTTAAAAAGAAAAGCGATCCCGTCGCCGCGAAAACGTTTTTATTTTTCTGGTGGAGGCCCCCGTTGACCTCATCTGATCCGAATCGGGTCATGGGTTTCTCCTCTTTCTTATTTTTGCTGGAAAGAGAGAGAGAGGGAAGGCAGAGCCAATTTTCCCCAGGATTCCGTCCTGATCCCCGCGAGAATTGAAAGGACGATTCTCCTTCTTTTTCGCGCTGGTTCCTTCATCCGGTATTTTGGATCCCAGCGAAGAAACCCAGGCATGAACGTTGTAAAAAATGGAAGACAATTTCGTTCTTCTCCCTCTCGTTTTCTGGAAAGTCTACGAAATCCGTATCGACAGGCGCTTATTTCCTTCCATTTCGACCAGAACTGCGCAAAAATCTGCTCCAGAGGAGGCGATCTGAAAGTACTTCACTTCTATTTGAATCGTGAGACGAGAACAACAACAACAACCGAAAATAGCGGAAATGCCTTTTTTTCTGCAAGAACTATTTTTTATGCATGAAAATAAGCCCTGACTGAGGGATTTTTTTTTACTGCTACGGAATCCAGCATTTGTTCAAGTGGGATGTTTGAAAAATATATTCTCAATCGATTGAGTATCTTCGAAGGAATTTTTCCCGAATAAATTACGTGAAAAATCTAAAATCGCAAAAAATTGGCTGTCATGCTGAGCTTCTCTTCTATTTTTGCTTGTAAACTGTTTTCGTGCCGATTTTTGTGAATATTTCCAATTCTTCGGAGCTGAAGATCGGTCAAAATGATCCTTGAAAGCACAAAGGTTTCGCATGAATATGTGCCATTCTTGAAAACTCTTCTAGCAATAATTTTCTCTTGAAATCTGCCTTTCGCGATAGTTTACGTCGAAGATTCTCGATTTTGAGAGCTTTTCTTTTTGTATGAGTGAAGATATTCTGCGATGGACTGGATAATTATTCAATGCTTCCCCGGCATTTCTTTGCTGGCATGCATTTTTTAATGCGCAAAGTTTCATAAATGTTTCGTGTTTCGGTGAAGACGAAATGTATGCGAATTCTGCGGAAAGATGACATCTGTGCAAACATTTCTTCGGATTTGAATGGGATCCTCTTGATATCTGACGAATTTCGTGGGAATTCCGGATCTGAGGATGGAAAACCTGAAAAGCTTATCTTTGTACGCTTATTCGTGAATCGTTCAGTGAAGTCGATGAAACCTCACAGCGAAGATATAATTTTAAACATATGATTTAAAAATGTGAGCCATTTGAAGGGAGTATCCCCCTTTTTTTTTAGTCGAAATGTAGCTCATCAGAATTCATACTTTTCAATATTTTTCTGCTCGAATCATAATATATTAGTAGCATTTAACCGACTTTACCAAAGACATTTCGATGAATTCGAAAAAGCGATAGCACAATTCTATTCATTTTAACAGTAATGGGATTTTAAATGCATTTGATCCCAATTTAAACTTTTCAGGATGAACAGTTTTCAACACTTTGCTGTTCAAAAATCGATCTAAAAATTATGATACTTGTCTGAAATTTCTTGAAAAAAGTGTCCTTCTTTTGAAACGATAACTTCATCGTTGATTTTTAAAACGAATGCGATGAAGTCCAATCGCGGTTTAAATTAATTGACAAGACGTTTTTGAATTCTACGAAACTTCCTCGAAGCCCCCTGTTTTTGCAGGTATAAGCTTGCGAAGCAGCCGACGGATTTCCCAGTTTGAAACGTGGAGTGAGGAAAAAATTGTCGGCCATGTCTTGCATATCGGAAGTTTCTCCTCACACGTTGGCAGCCGTGATTTATGAATAAATTTTCAGCCTCCTTCACGTTTTTTTTTTTTTT
>CAJPEX010001414.1:0-58358 GCA_905338405.1 Notodromas monacha | reverse complement strand
CTCCCTTGGTGTCCCAAAAAAATCAAAAAAAGAAAAATTAATCAGGAAATCAATCCAGAAAAAGTTGAAGCTGAAACATCAAGAAATTGTTGACGTGTAAAAATCAGGGCAAGACCAGAAATCATTATAGCTTGTTGTCCGGTTTCCAAATATTAAATAAAATTTGACAATGTGTCTTGTCGCCTTCTTTGTTAACTTTAACTTAGGAAACCTTCCAACTGTTATAAGTTTAAGTTCTCTCCTTGATGTCCGGGAAACTTCTTTAAGTATCCGATATTCAGCCTTTGAATAAGTATAGAGTCCGTATATCTTCAGCAAGATATATTTCTATCAACGTACTCGTCTCCTTACGAGGTTGCATACAACACTGAACTCGCACAGGCGAAAACAAAGATTTATATAAACTTCGATCCACATTTTGACCGGCGGAATAAAGAACAAGAAAAAGGGCTTTGCTATCTTCAAGAGGGATCTGGTCAGCAACAGAGTTTCGGGGCGGAGAGGATCATTTGGTTTTATAATGAAGTAGATCTTGATATGGGTAAGGATAAGAGTCGATATCGTTTGTCGAGGCGTCTCGGGACGCAGAGAGAATATCAAGTATCGGGAATATAATAATACTTTGTTGCAAAGTAATCAATGCAGCAAAGGATCGCCAGAAAGTTTCACCTTGGGGTACTTCCCAAGTATTGTCATATTGTCACACTGATAACAAGCTTGAGAAACGGTTCAGACCTGAAAAAAAATTAGGGAAAGACCCCCCTGTCCCGGGTTGACTAGATGTCGCCCACTGACGCCCCAATCAACTCCGGACAACTAGATGTTGCCCGAGTCAGCACACCAATGGAACTTTTGAGAGAACGACGTGGCGTATGAAACACCACCTTGTCCTTATCTCGAAGCAAAAATGAATTCCTGCAAACATAATAAATTATTAACAATATGCTTATAATAATACTTTGTTGCAAAGTAATCAATGCATCAAAGGATCGCCAGAAAGTTTCGCCTTGGGGTACTTCCCAAGTATTGTCATATTGTCACACTGATAACAACGGCCTAGGCTTTCAGTGCGGAGGATCAATGTTCCCGGCCTGACGGCTGACTGTAAACCACCAGTTTGGGTATATAGGGACAACACTTTTGGATTGATTCATCCCAAGGAGTCTCGGACAATAACCGCCCAATGTGAAGCTACAGCAATGGGACCACCTGAAATGTGGACATACCATCAAGAACCTCCAAGTCAAATTTTAAGGGACCAAGGAAAAAATTCAAGTTAGGGAGGGTTTGCACTTGAGGAGGTTCTGAGTTGGGGAAACAAGCATTTTAATTTTTGGGAAATATATAAAAATTGTAATGAATTTTAAATGGTGATACTGTTTTCTGAGCCTAAAATTGCTTCTTGATGCAGTTGACAAGATGCCAAACTTGGAGACATGAGGGGTTTGTTTGTCCAATTAGTCTTTCACTTTATTTCAGAACACAACGAACATTTTTTTTTTTATCTTTCCAGTGTCCAGAAAATGATAGTCAAATGGCTTCAGAAAATTTGAGTTATGAAGGTTTTTGTGGAAAAACCTTAAAAAGAGGTTTTAATGAATTACTGAGGGAATTCAGATGGGGACATGAGATAAATTTTACCCAAGGAGGTTTCAGTTATCAGGGTTCAACTGTATTTGATTCATGAAAGCATTGGCTCTATGTGGAGTGCCTGAATGCTGAATCATGTTTACTCAAAGACATCAATGGGAACTTATTCAATTGGTTCTTCTCTTTGTTGGGAACCCCCCCCCCCCCCCCCCCCCCCCCACCCCNCAATGGGAACTTATTCAATTGGTTCTTCTCTTTGTTGGGACCCCCCCCCCCCCCCCCTCTCTGCAAAAACTTGTATTATTCAATTTTTCAGTGAACATTTTCCAAATTTTTGACCAACTGGGCTTCCTCAACTTTCATAAAAGTTGGAAGACAGCTGTATAAAAGAAAATCCTTACTTTGCCTGGCAATGGAAAAGAACTCATTGCTGTTGAAGGGTCAAGACACCCTTAACCCACTACCCTGGGCAACCACCAATTTATTTTCAACAACAAATCTTTCAAAATGATAATGGAATCCCCATTAAAATGCCAACAACCATGATAAACATTTTTGAGAGCTCAAATACTCTTCTGTCAGTTAATTTTGTCTTTGATACCTCACCACCAGAATTCAAATTTCTATGAGAGGTCCCACTTTAAAAAAAAACACACACATACAGACACATGATATATTTCACTTCTTAAGATCAATAACTATATAATTGATTTACATACAAGGTATATCGGGGTTATTTTTATGGTTGTCTAGAAGAATAAGAATTTAATTGCATATTATACTCGGTATATTCTGCATTTCATTTTTTATTTATAAACCACCAGCCCCATTAAACTGCCACAAACCTCACAAACAAATGGTGGCAGCTTTTGGACTGCATTAGTTCAGCAGACGTCCTGAGGTTCATAAATAATGAGGAACTCATGGTGATATTTGTTATGTGTAGGGCGAAGTATCGCTTCGTCGCCGAGTCGAACCCACGGAATGGCACCATCATGAATGGATAGCAGATGGGACCACAGTGCAAACTTACGAGTTTCCAGGTCGTTGATCCTCGCACTGGCTCATTCATTTTTGATTACAGACGGGCCTCAGATCGTCTAGGAATTCTAAAGCGCAAACGCTTGCACGTCACATCACGATTTCCTGCGAGTCGGAAAATTGGAGGAAAAATCCTCTCGAATGCGTATGATATAACACCGCAATAACAGAACCAAGACGCAATTACCGGATTTGAGACTCGTGTGTACTGTATTTGCATCTACGCCTTTGCCAAAACGCGGCAAGCATTTTCAAACGGCGCAAAACAATGATGATCGCGAAAAGGGAAACGCTCATGAACCCGGAGAAGTCCAACAAGATTATGCATGCACGGCGTCGTTCGCTCTGCTTGGCGAAGCTGGGTCAACCGCGCGCGGTTGACTCGTTGCCTATGCAAACTCGGCCGGCGCTTTCTTTTCGCACGCTTCATTTGAGCACTTGCACAATACAGAACATAAAAGAGCGGATTATGAAGGCATAGTCAGTTTCCGAGGGCTGTCCCAGTTGGACGCTACCTCAGGTTTACTTAGAGTAGGTGAGATTGAAAAATAAAATTATATACAGTGAGACCCCCACATGCGGACGCCTTGACTTGTGGACAATTCAACATTGGGGCACTTATTTTCCCAGAAAAAATCCATAAATAAGGCCCAGCATGAGGACACTGACTCAACATAGGGACATTTTGTGATAAAATTGCAAATAAATTTCAGTCCAAATTACAAGAAACATATATTTCCAACCCAGAAATTGATATAAGAAAAGTTCTTTGGCATTTCTCTCACCAAATTACCACCATTTAGCTTATTAAAAAAATTACCTCCAGCATAAAGGGACTTCTACTTTTTTTTTCATTTGAATGTTATTTTTGTAGATGCCAAAATTTGAGAATACAGTACAGAGATACACTATTCAATGCTCCACATGTTCTTATTGAGTTGAAAATGTATTCATTAATTCAAATGCAAGTGCCAAAAATTTTTTTCAGGGAATTCAAAAGAATATTTCACCCATAATACACCAATTAAAAATTATATAATTTAAGTCTACAAGACTTGACTTTGGGACATTTTGACTTGGGGACACTCTTGATGCACCAATCACATCCACATCTTGGGGTCTCAATGTACATACCTTACATGTGTATATATACTTATATACATTTACAATAATCCTGACATAGCCCATGATGGTACAGGTGGTACTTAGCAATTTGACCTCCCACAATTTGACCATCAAATTTGCTGGGAGCTAAATTTGCAGTTTGACTTATGCCCTGCAATTTGATGCACAGAGATAGGCAGAAAGGTCAAATACAATGTAGAAAACATTGCATTTGATCCTGTCTCACAATTTGACTGCTTCTCAATTTAACCCTAGCCCAGCAATGGATTAGGGTCAAATTGCAAGGTATCATCTGTATAACATTTGGATTCTAGCATAAAAAATTTGAATTTACTGCAGAATTATAGCTGAAAACTTTCCAGTTACTGTACAGTGTACAGTCTATTGAAAACTTTAAAGGAAACAACAACAAATACCAGAACCTTAGAAAATCATAGGCCATTTCAATTTTTCTTTTAAATCACACCTGTTCCAGATTTATCAGAGGCTGCGTCAAACTGGGACAACCCTTGTACAGTGAGACTGCAACATTTCAATGCCCTGACATATGGACCATCTGATGTTGGGTCAATTGTATGTTTAAAATACAAAAAAAAATTGCCCCAACATCTGGACAATGTCTTGAGATGTGGACACTTTCCCATATTGTTGACCTGTTTTTTTTCAATTATTTTTAAAATTCAGGCATGTCTTGAACAATTGAGCTATACACATTTGTAGAATTTAGAAGTTAATTTTAATACAAATTCACTCAGATAATGTTAAAAAGGTTACTTTGCACTTGTTTTTTTCAGAGATTTTTCCAAAAACTGTTCACAGTAGAGCAAGAGTTAGTCTTGACCTTTGCTTCTTGAGCTCTTTCTCATAGGAAAAGACCAGATTCTATGGGATTTTTTGTTTGGAAAATCACTTTCTTTATTGCATGCTGAACTTGAAGAAAACAATTTTTATTCCATGTTTTTTTGGGGACTTTTTCTTAATTTTTCATTCAGCTAACCCTGTAATTTGTTTGTTCAGCTAAACCTCATACAGAAAAAAGCTGAAGACCTTGTGCTTTAAATTAATTTTCACATACAGTCAACCCCCGTTAAACCGCCAACCTTTGTGCAGCAGAATTTTGGCAGTTTAACGGGGTTGGCGGTTTATCCAGGGAAGGATGAGCCAGATAAAAAAAAGGTTCTACCCCTGCCACCTCTGCATCAACCTAGCTGATGAAAATTTATTTCTCTGCTTTCTGGGGAAATTTTCTTTATTACAAACATCTCAAAATTGGGTAAACCAATTAAATTTATGATCATGCTTTAAGAGAAAATTATTCAACCTTGATTAGGCTGGGTTAATTTTGGGTTNCCAACATCTGGACAATGTCTTGAGATGTGGACACTTTCCCATATTGTTGACCTGTTTTTTTTCAATTATTTTTAAAATTCAGGCATGTCTTGAACAATTGAGCTATACACATTTGTAGAATTTAGAAGTTAATTTTAATACAAATTCACTCAGATAATGTTAAAAAGGTTACTTTGCACTTGTTTTTTTCAGAGATTTTTCCAAAAACTGTTCACAGTAGAGCAAGAGTTAGTCTTGACCTTTGCTTCTTGAGCTCTTTCTCATAGGAAAAGACCAGATTCTATGGGATTTTTTGTTTGGAAAATCACTTTCTTTATTGCATGCTGAACTTGAAGAAAACAATTTTTATTCCATGTTTTTTTGGGGACTTTTTCTTAATTTTTCATTCAGCTAACCCTGTAATTTGTTTGTTCAGCTAAACCTCATACAGAAAAAAGCTGAAGACCTTGTGCTTTAAATTAATTTTCACATATTTTGTTACCAATATCAGGGAATGAATGGGTGTATGCATAAATGTCAGATGTCCAGTTGTATTTCATGTTGTATTGTATTTTCTTTTATTTTTGTTATCAATGTGTGCTTTCCTGCTCTGAAGTGATTAAAATGTCATTGAGTGGATTTGGGTTGGGTGGGAAGAGGGTTTGGTTGTGGGCATCTTGATTGAACCTCGTGAATGCTGAAAAGCGGCAAATAAAGTGTTCTGTTCATTCATTAATTTTTCATGAACATGAGAACCAATTAAATAATTGTCCATTGAAGTCTTTGGGGACAACATGATCCAACATGCATATGAACAAAGCCAGGACAAGGTCCGATCACCAATGGTGTCCCACTGCATTGTGTGGGTTCCCAGTGTAGTAACTTGAGGAACGGAACCCTGAATCATGCCCTGGAGTGCTTGACGATATATAGAAGCAGCACAGGGAACAGTGATTCCCCTTGTCCTCGCCGCCGTTGATCGGGTCATCCGTGAACTCGTTCCTCCGCTGTATGTGGCGAGAAGAAAGATCAGACAGCACTGCGTCACAGACTGGTTCGTGTCATCCGCAGAACCCGCGCGAGTACCCGACTGTCCCCGTGGCGCCCTTTAATAGTGGGCCGGTGAATTTATGGCTGTCGTCGGCCGAGATTGCGGCCAGAAGTGACTCGTTTCATGCGTCTGCAGGCGGAATGCTGACGTCTCCAGTCCGGGGGGAAATGGACGACGGCTCACGGAAGCGCTAAACCGAACCCGTGTCCGGACTTCGGAAGCTGCGGGGCATCGATCGGCATCACTGGAATCCTGCTCGATCCCGACTCGACTCATCCCCCCCCCCATGCGGCAGAACGAGTCGGAGATATTTCGTGCCCGTGATTCGGCATTTGGAGGAAGCCTGCCATCAATTTCGGGAAGCATGTCCCCGTCGAACCCGGCCGGGATACGAGGACGTCCAATTTTTATTCTTTACAATGTTCTGCTCTACTGCATTCGGTTCATTTACTTATTTGATTTCTTGGTGGTCTTCTCCGATTTTCCGTTTATATGTTGTACAGTCAACCATGGTTAAGAAGCCACCATTTGTCCAGAGCAATTTTGGTGGTTTAAAGAGGTTGGCAGTTTATTGAATATTTAATTTTAATTATTTGATCAAAAATACTAGATTTTCCTCCAAAAGTCATAGAGATACAGGTTATGTATAGAAACTTCAGGAATTTTCCAAAGAGTATTGCTGTGATCAATGGATTACTCTTTCAGAAAATAAATTTTGCTGCATCATTTTTTTTCAAATTATAAGATTAGGTCAATGAAATTTTCAACAATATGATCATTATTATTATTTCTTGTACAAATACAAGATCCTTGGCAGAAATTATAATTCTACCCCAATGTTGGCATTGTAACAAAGACACAACTAATTGGAAAAAGCATTTTTGGTTCATCATTAATACTGGCATATGGTGGTTAGCGTTTTATTGAGGTTTTCTATAGAATTTAATGTACAGGAGATTTCATTCAAAATTTTGGCAGTTGGCACGGGTGGCGCTTTATTGGGGGGGGCGTCTTAACAGGGTTTGACTGTACAATACTCCACTGCAGTGTTCCCCCACCTGTGGTCCAAGGACTGGTGGCACTGGTCTGCAGAAAAAATTATTCAGCATAATAAACTTATAAAAAAGTNTTTCCAAAGAGTATTGCTGTGATCAATGGATTACTCTTTCAGAAAATAAATTTTGCTGCATCAATTTTTTTCAAATTATAAGATTAGGTCAATGAAATTTTCAACAATATGATCATTATTATTATTTCTTCTACAAATACAAGATCCTTGGCAGAAATTATAATTCTACCCAAATGTTGGCATTGTAACAAAGACACAACTAATTGGAAAAAGCATTTTTGGTTCATCATTAATGCTGGCATATGGTGGTTAGCGTTTTATTGAGGTTTTCTATAGAATTTAATGTACAGGAGATTTGTTTCATTCAAAATTTTGGCAGTTGGCACGGGTGGCGCTTTATTGGGGGGGCGTCTTAACAGGGTTTGACTGTACAATACTCCACTGCAGTGTTCCCCCACCTGTGGTCCAAGGACTGGTGGCACTGGTCTGCAGAAAAAATTATTCAGCATAATAAACTTATAAAAAAGTGTCAAGTGTCAATGAGGTTGTTATCTTTATCTGGCATTTTGGAAAGAGAAGGGCATTTGAAATAATCTGATGAAAAATTAAATTTGGATTTTCTCCTAATAACACTTAAGACAAATTTTCACCTTCTGAAGTTAATTATTTAATTTTTAATGCTGAGAAACCTTTCTTCAAGCCCACCCTAATTTTCAACAGATGATCTAAAATATGGCCGCTTCATTGGTTCTTGACTAAATTTTTACAAAAGCAGAAACTTTTCAAATACTTCCCATAAAATTTTTCAAGCAAAACTGTTTTGAGTCTGCAAACATTTTATGAAACTTTGGCTGTCTGCAGAATTTTTTTCAATTTGCTGGTCCACAAACATTTCATGAGAATTTGTTGGTCTGCAGCCCAAAAAGGTTGGTTAACACTGCTCTACTCTGCAGTATTTAATGTACTTCTTTATTTAAATTTTTATTTCCTTCTTTCCTTTTAACCTGATTTTTATGAGTCCATTCAAGTCAGCCTAGCAAAGCATTTTTCTTGGTACTGTCCCCAACAAGTAAAAAATAAACAGTACATGCCAGGGATTCTTCATCCAATTTTGAAGCCAGGTTTACTGGAATAAAATATGCATTAAAAATATTCAGGCAAATACCAATGCATGCTCACATTTTTTACTGCTGATTTGGAACAAGAACAAAAAATGAGGTGCACATCATAATTGGGTACAAGATTTCAAGTGATATTTTTTAAATTGGAAAGTTACCAAAATCCTTCTGGTGATATCTCATCACAAGGGTTGTTAAAACCCGGTCAGAAATAAAAAAGTATTCTATTATAGTTGACAGTAACAGAAAGGTTTCAAAATCTATTTTATTGTCTGAAGTAAGGATGTAAACTATTTAATATTCTTGTCCAGAAAATTTTTGGTGGATGAGCAAAAACCTTCTGCAGACTAGCAATGCCCAGTGAGCCAGAAAATGTATGTTTTTTGGCCAAAAGTTATCCAAACCAACTAATGCCAGAAACTTGCCAAAATTTGACCAAAGTTGGACAACTTGTCTGATTTTTCTGCAAAAGTCATCCAGAACACAACTTGATTTGGTTTACTTTTGAATTCAAAACAGAGAAGTTTTGGAGGGAACTGGGACAACTTTTTGATAAAAATTAGACATATTGTCTGATTTTTATCCAAAATGTGTCCCAGTTACCTCCAAAATTTTAACATATTTTTTGAAAATTCAACGGAATTTTCATTAAATAAGGTTTTTTCTCGTCTCTGACAATGACTCTTACTGTATGCTTTGTGCTAGATACATCATTTACTTTCTGAAAACGTTATACTGTACACCGTCTTTTTCCGAATTTTATGTCCCCTTTTACCATCATTACCCTACTTCACAGCTTTTTTTTTTGGAAGGAAGGTACAAGGGTATTTGGGTAAATATGGCACTCATTCAATGATTGTTGCACTTCCTTCCAAAAATAGTACTCAGAAATGTTGGGTAGTGTCTCTATACTTTTGGTGTCCAAACTACAGTAATTTACGGACTTTCCTTTATTCCCCCTTGAAAATGATTAATCAAATGAAGGGCGCGGTCCATATTCTCACAAGGCGTATTTCTCAGTATGGGTAGTGTCTCTATACTTTTGGTGTCCAAACTACAGTAATTTACGGACTTTCCTTTATTCCCCCTTGAAAATGATTAATCAAATGAAGGGCGCGGTCCATATTCTCACAAGGCGTATTTCTCAGTAAGTATGTAAATAGAGTACCTCTGAGTATGACTAATTGATCAGTAGACGCAATCGCACTCCAGCAAAGGTCAAAGGTTCCGACTCGAATGAGGGAAGTGACGCGGGGTTTTCTCCTTCGAAGAATTCAGTTCGTGATGTAATTTCCTATTCAAATGCCCGGTGAGTTGCCTACGCAGAACTTGTCTGCACACCGGAAGTGGGTCTCGTTCAGATCCGGAGACAATGTTCCGCAGAAAATTCGCTGAAAAAATAACCGAACTAAAACTGACGGATATTTTTTTCTACGCTTCCGGTTTCAATCAAGCTATAAACTTGCGAGCTACAAAGAAAATGGGCACAAATTTATCTTAAGAAACCCCAAAATGTGATTGCCAATCATTCATTGAGTTGATTTATTGATCCCACGATGAACAGCTGTCTTCAATAACGGAGGAATAATGCAGCAAACGAAGATTAATTTCCTCGACCGCGCNTAATCAAATGAAGGGCGCGGTCCATATTCTCACAAGGCGTATTTCTCAGTAAGTATGTAAATAGAGTACCTCTGAGTATGACTAATTGATCAGTAGACGCAATCGCACTCCAGCAAAGGTCAAAGGTTCCGACTCGAATGAGGGAAGTGACGCGGGGTTTTCTCCTTCGAAGAGTTCAGTTCGTGATGTAATTTCCTATTCAAATGCCCGGTGAGTTGCCTACGCAGAACTTGTCTGCACACCGGAAGTGGGTCTCGTTCAGATCCGGAGACAATGTTCCGCAGAAAATTCGCTGAAAAAATAACCGAACTAAAACTGACGGATATTTTTTTCTACGCTTCCGGTTTCAATCAAGCTATAAACTTGCGAGCTACAAAGAAAATGGGCACAAATTTATCTTAAGAAACCCCAAAATGTGATTGCCAATCATTCATTGAGTTGATTTATTGATCCCACGATGAACAGCTGTCTTCAATAACGGAGGAATAATGCAGCAAACGAAGATTAATTTCCTCGACCGCGCAGGAAATATGAGAAAACCCTTTTCTAATTTAGTGCATTCAATGGCTTTCTAATTTTAAAAATATAAACTTAAAAATAGAAACTTCTAATTTAAAAAATCAGCCCCGTCATCTTCACTATTTCTCAAGAAATGGACACTTTTCCAATATATCTAGAGAGAGGGAAACTTTCATTTTTTAAATTTGGAAATCTCTTGAAAAAATTGAGCTAACATATCTTCACAAAGATTGAGAAGAATAGTGATAAAAATTTAGTGCAATTAATAATGAAATCAGAATAATTTTGTACATATTTTTTAACCTTTTTCCCATGCATGCAGGGAAGAGTGTTAGCTCTATGTGATTTTTCATCAAAAATTCTCTCTTAGATCTAAATTGTTCATTCAATTGATGATTATCTTGGAACAGGCTGATTATTTTGTGTTTTGCATTGTGCTCACTCATTGCTGGGTGTCGCGCATTTTTCTCAAAGAAGAGGGATGCCAACCAAAAATCCATGCATTTGTATGTAATGTGATGTGAGCTTATTGTTTTGAATGGATACCTGTTTGTGGGAAGGGGAAATGAGGTAAAATGTTCAGAACCTTGTAAATGCTGACAACGTCGTTTATTTCGTTTCCATAAATAGATCGAAAGATAAATAATAAATACGTCACATACCGTTCTGAACAAGAACAAGAATCGAATAAAACTACGGTTTTCTTGACTAAAACACACTAAAAAATGAGTACAGTTATTTTCTGTGTCTTGCACAGTTTTCATTACTTTTTTGGGGTCTTGGCCCTACCACACTTATTCCAAATTTTTCATAAGCTAGAGCAGTGTTCCTCAACCGGTGGTCCATGGACCAGTGCCAGTCTGCAGAAGTTTTTTGCTAGTCTGGGGAGAAACTGTTTGCAGCATAATAAATTGAGAAAAGTAGCAATGAAGTCTGGTATCTTCATCTGAAACCTTGGAAAAACAAATGGTAGTTGAAATTATCTGGAGAAAACATAACTTGCCTTTTCTCTCAATTACACCTTAGAAAAATATTCACGTGCTGAAATAAATTATTTTAATTTTTCAGTCTGAGAAACCTTTCTTCAAGCCAACCTTTCTAATTTTTGAAAACATTTGACTAAATGCCTGCATCATTGGATCTCAATTTTTGCAAAAAAGCATAAACTTTTTGAGTGCCTGCCATAAAGTTTTCAGCAAAAATGTTACAAGACTGTGCTCAGAACATTTTTTGAAAATTTGCTGGTCTGCAAAAAATTCAATGCGCAATTTCAATAAATTCCTGTTGAAGTCAATTGGAAAACATGATCCAACATAGGGACAACTTCCAAGCACCGATAATGTCCACATCTTGGGACCCCACTGCATGCTTAATGGTGCAAGCATCCCAAATAAGGGAAGAGAGCCATAAATCATGGCCATAACAAATGCAAAACTGAACAAATATTATGAAAAGACATGCCCAAAATTGTGTCATGCTAAAGTTTCCTCTGACAGGTACTAGAAATTGATGCTCGCAGGTAAACGTCTGCTTTTTTCCTATAGCTATATTTACTCGGTGTTCTGTTTTCATTCGCCTCGTCTCGTCTGTAGCCTCCAGGTCCATACGCAAATCGAACATTCAATTGTTGCAACAAGGAGGCATTCTTCTTCGACTTGACCTGATTGTGGAGATTGGTGATTTATCGCTGAATCGAACGATGCACGAGCTTGACAACTTTAGGTGATCGTCGAGGAAAACCCGCTTGGGCATTTTCCAAGCGGAAAAATTCAAATAAGGCTGCCTCATTTTCTGACCAAGTCACTGCCTGAAATTTCCTCAGAAACAATGTACAACTATTCAAGAAACTTCCCTAGCTCAAAAACTTTCCTCCTCAAACCTCTATAACTTTAATTTTCTTGAGGCCTTTTGGCTATGATCTTATTGACACAGGAAAGAGAAAGGCAGTAAAATATAACTTGACGCCTTTTGAAAGTGGATGATTAATTGGGCAAATAAATCCTTGTCACCAAGTTCACAATCCTGTCAACTTCTTTACAAAGCAGTTTTAAAGTTTCTTTAAAGGCAGGAAATGTTTTCAACTTCCTGGATGCTGACAAGCCACAAATAGAGTATATTTCTGAATGAAAATGTGGCACCTAACAATTCAACTTCCTGCAATGTAGCCATCCAGCAATTCAACAGTCAGATTTCCTACAATCAGGTTCATATGTAATTCAACATCTGACCCCCAATGTCACCTGCAGAGAGATGCAAAATGTTAAATTCTACATAGAAAACATTCCATATCTTCATCTGAAACCTTGGAAAAACAAATGGTAGTTGAAATTATCTGGAGAAAACATAACTTGCCTTTTCTCTCAATTACACCTTAGAAAAATATTCACGTGCTGAAATAAATTATTTTAATTTTTTCAGTCTGAGAAACCTTTCTTCAAGCCAACCTTTCTAATTTTTGAAAACATTTGATTAAATGCCTGCATCATTGGATCTCAATTTTTGAAAAAAAGCATAAACTTTTTGAATGCCTGCCATAAAGTTTTCAGCAAAAATGTTACAAGACTTTGCTGGTCCGCAGAACATTTTTTGGAAATTTGCTGGTCTGCAAAAAATTCAATGCGCAATTTCAATAAATTCCTGTTGAAGTCAATTGGAAAACATGATCCAA
Source organism: Notodromas monacha (assembly GCA_905338405.1). NCBI lineage: Eukaryota > Metazoa > Arthropoda > Ostracoda > Podocopida > Cyprididae > Notodromas > Notodromas monacha. The sequence goes on along the minus strand of CAJPEX010001414.1, from coordinate 45,225 downwards.
CATAGGGACAACTTCCAAGCACCAATAATGTCCACATCTTGGGACCCCACTGCATGCTTAATGGTGCAAGCATCCCAAATAAGGGAAGAGAGCCATAAATCATGGCCATAACAAATGCAAAACTGAACAAATATTATGAAAAGAAATGCCTAAAATTGTGTCATGCTAAAGTTTCCTCTGACAGGTACTAGAAATTGATGCTCACAGGTAAACGTCTGCTTTTTTCCTATAGCTACATTTACTCGGTGTTCTGTTTTCATTCGTCTCGTCTCGTCTGTAACCTTCAGGTCCATACGCAAATCGAACATTCAATTGTTACAACAAGGAGGCATTCTTCTTCAACTTGACCTGATCGTGGAGATTAGTGATTTATCGCTGAATCGAACGATGCACGAGCTTGACAACTTTAGGTGATCGTCGAGGAAAACCCGCTTGGGCATTTTCCAAGCGGAAAAATTCAAATAAGGCTGCCTCATTTTCTGACCAAGTCACTGCCTGAAATTTCCTCAGAAACAATGTACAAATATTCAAAAAACTTCCCTAGCTCAAAAACTTTCCTCCTCAAACATCTATAACTTTAATTTTCTTGAGGCCTTTTGGCTATGATCTTATTGACACAGGAAAGAGAAAGGCGGTAAAATATGTAGCCATCCAGCAATTCAACAGTCAGATTTCCTACAATCAGGTTCATATGTAATTCAACATCTGACCCCCAATGTCACCTGCAGAGAGATGCAAAATGTTAAATTCTACATAGAAAACATTCCATTTGATATAGTCTTGCAACTTGACCCAAGCTCAGCAACAGATTAGGATGAAATTGCAAAGTACCACCTGTACTTGAATATTTAAAAAAAAACAGTTCAATTAACCTGGCTGTAAGGAAATATCATGCTCATGCATCCCATGAGCAGACTTTCTTAGAAAGACCAGGATATCCTGTGCTCCTTCTTTCTCACTTTTGTGTCCTCCTCACCTCCATGCAGTAATCGCATAAAAACTTGGAACATGTTTCATAGAAATGATCATGCAACTTATTACAACTGTCAAGAGATCCTTAGATTTTGATAAAGAATTTAGAGAGAAATACAGTTGAACCTCTGTAAGTTGAATTTCAAGGGACCTGCAAACAAATTTGGCTTAGGGAGGTCAGGAATTTTACAGGTTGAAACTGCAGTACAAAGCCCTTTTTCTGGAAAACTTGGAAAAAATTTAAATGGAAATATGGTAAAGCTTTAAATGGCTTCTTAAATTAGTTGAAAGGTTGCTGAACTTGGAGGCAGGGGTTTATTTTCCCAATTAAGTCTTTCACTTCCTTTAAAACACATAAGTTTCTGTTTTTATTGCTTTTCTTCTTCATTTTTTCAAGAAAATAATGGCCAACAGGCGAAAGAAAATTTGACTTACAGAGGTTTGAGGGAAAAAGCCTTTGACGCCTCTTTAAAGTGGATGATTAATTGGGCAAATCAATCCTTGTCTTCAAGTTCACAATCCTGTCAACTTCTTTGCAAAGCAGTTTTAAAGTTTCTTTACGAGCACGAAATGTTTTCAACTTCCTGGATGCTGACAAGCCACAAATAGAGTATATTTCTGAATGAAAATGTGGCACCTAACAATTCAACTTCCTGCAATGTAGCCATCCAGCAATTCAACAGTCAGATTTCCTACAATCAGGTTCATATGTAATTCAACATCTGACCCCCAATGTCACCTGCAGAGAGATGCAAAATGTTAAATTCTACATAGAAAACATTCCATATGGTAAAGCTTTAAATGGCTTCTTAAATTAGTTGAAAGGTTGCTGAACTTGGAGGCAGGGGTTTATTTTCCCAATTAAGTCTTTCACTTCCTTTAAAACACATAAGTTTCTGTTTTTATTGCTTTTTTCTTCATTTTTTCAAGAAAATAATGGCCAACAGGTGAAAGAAAATTTGACTTACAGAGGTTTGAGGGAAAAAGCCTGTGACTTAGGGAGGTTTTTTATGCATTGCTTCTAAGGGGATTCAGAGGGGATCTGAAAAAAATTTGACTTAGTGGGTATTTAACTTAGGGAGGTTTGAGTTATTGAGGTTCCCCTGTAAATTAAATGCACAATACACCATTTGCAGCCAAGACTAAGTCTCCAGGAACATATGTAATTTTGCACAAGTTGTAATGAGATGGTTTTCACTTTCAGAATATTGTACAAAATTCACAAAACAGTCAAGAAGTATTCCCTGCAAGATTTGGGTACAAAGTAAAGTTCCTTGGGTGGTGTTTGTTCTGAGCCAGGAAGAAAGATCCAGTTTTGTTGGACAGGTTTTCAGGGTTAGTAGGTTGTGTTGAGTTGGAAATTTGATTGTTCAATTTTAGTGGGTGTGGCGTGTCCGTGTTGGTTGGTGTTTTCGGGCGACCTCTAGGGGTCCCTGATAACAACCGCCGGTTACATGACGTCTCTCTCTCTCTTGCTCTTCTTCTTGCGTCCTGTCGGAAAAAATGCAGCGCAAAGGTGCCAGTATAAATCACAGCGGTACAACGGGTCTCGCATGCAGCGAGTGCGGAATGCTGCGTAGGGATAGGGAAACGTGTCCCGAACCCCATGCACCCGCTTCCTAATGCACCGAATCGCAAGACATGCATGCATGCGATCGCATGTCAGGGCTTTTCCGCCGTGATGCGAACAGAACGGTTAATCCGTGACTCGGGTCGGCACGGCGTGTATACAGGGTCATGTTCCCCGTTCGCACAGCACAGCACAGCACGGGTTTATTGGGCAATTGCAAGATTGATGAGACCCGGTTGCAGAGGCGGGGGACCTGTCGTGGGGGCACGAGTGGGAAGACGGGAATCGATAATGAAAGCGTCGAATAATCGATAATGGCTCGGCGCGACGACACCCGGCGTCCGCGGTCATTAGAACTGTTGTTCCTCCGTCACGTGCACCTCGACGTTTGGCCAACGAGGTCAAGCTGCCGGACAACCCAAACAACACACACACACATACACACTCTCTCTGTTGATCATGCACAGCAAGAGGAACCATCAGACCCATTGACCACAGCTTAAAACATTGGTAGTCCCTTTTCTATGGACATTTAATCTTTGTAAGGTAGGAAGCTTGTCCCTTCCAAATGGTGGCCTCGGCTTGTTCTTGTAAGGAATCAAGTTTGTCTTTTTTCACCTCAAAGAATTCCTGTATTTTTTGGAAGTCTTCTTGGACCAACAACTTGTGACAGCAACCATTACGCTTCCGCAGGAGAAAACTTCATGGTTAAGTGCAAGCTTTGAATACAAGCGGGACACGGACATAATAACACTAAAAGGGTAAAAAACATGTCCCAGGGCATTTGGATAATGTCTTGAGATATGGACACTTTTCCCACGTTAGGATATTTCTTCAACAAATACAGGTACTTTATGCAGGTTAACTCTCTGTAAAACAATATATTCAAGGGACCAGAAAAAATTCTTTGTGTAGAAAGGATTTTCCTGTTGATGGATTATTTCTTTGGGGGACACTTGATAACTGAAAAAATCTTCTTTAGCATGCAAGCAATCCCTCAAAATACAGTCAACCCCCATAAGACGCCCCCTGATAAAGCACCACCCTCAGCAACTGCCAAAATGTCGAATGAAACAAATCTCCTCTATGTTAAATTCTATAGAAAACCTTGATAAGACCCCAACTGCCATCCGCCAGCGTTAGTGATGAAACAAAAGTGCTGTTTCCAATTAGTTTTGTCTTTTTTACAATGCCAACATTGTGGTAGAATTATAATTTCTGCCAAGGATCTTGTATTTGTAAGGAAAATAATAATAATAATCATTTTGTTGAAAAATATATTGACCTAATCTTAAAATTTGAATAAATTGATGCAGCAAAATTTTTTTCTGAAAGAGTAATCCATTGATCACAGCATTACTCTTTGGAAAATTACTGAAGTTTCTTAAATAACATTTATCTCTATGACTTTTAGAGGAAAATCAAGTATTTTTGATCAAATAATTAAAATTAAATATTCAATAAACGGCCAACCTCTTTAAACCACCAAAATTGCTCTGGACAAATGGTGGCGTCTTATCAGGGTTTCACTGTATGAACACTTTTCCAATATTTGATTACTTCTTGAACAACAAATAAATTTAAATTTTTTAGCTAGACTGACAAGTTTGCAGCAACCTCTAACATGGATGGAGAACTCTGGCTGCAATTGAAAAGTTTTCACTTTTTGTTATGCTATAAAATGGAAACTTGTAAGAAAAATTAACAGAACCATCAAACATGATGGGCTGCATCACAATTTTTTCAAATCAACTTTAGAGATATCAGAGGCTGTATCCAATTGGGACAATCCTTGTGCAGTAAGACCCCAACATATCAATACCCCAAAATATGCATGATTCCACTCGGAGACATTTCATAACTCAAAGAATCTGTCCACACATTGCAAGAATGTCTCAAGATATGGACACTTTTCCAGCATTTGAATTTTTCTTGAACAAATTTAGTTACTTTGGACAGGTGGACTCTCCCCACCATGATATTTAAGGGGCCAGAAAAATGCATGGTAGAGAATTTTGTGGTAAACAGCTTGTATAAAATGGGAAGAGCCACCTGCTGGAAGCAAGAAAAATTGTTCTACAGTTGTACCTCTCTAATTTTAGAGGGACCAGTAAATATAATTTCAGGAGGCTTCAAAGAGCTTTCCAGTGATGGAGGTTTTGAGGTAGGGAAACCAGCATTTTGTTAAGGGAAACGTAGAATTACAGAAAATTGTAAACAATGATATTCTGGGCCTTAAATTGCTCTTTAAATGAGTTGACAAGATGCTGAACTTGGAGGCAAGGGTTCATTTGTTCAATTAATCTTTTACTTCCTTTAAAAATGCATCAAGTTAAATTTTTATTGCTTTTCTCCTTCCTGTGTCAAGAAAATAATAGCCAAAATGCAATGTAAAATTTGAACTATGGAGGTTTGAGACAAAAAGCCTTTGAGTTAGAGGGGTTTTTAATGCACTGTTTGTAAGCAAATGCAGACCAGGACTTTTAAAAAATCCTCTTGAGGTTACTCCACTTTGGGAGGCTTGAGTTATCAAAAGTACAACTGTAAGAGAAAATCATTGTGGGAAAGGTTGTTGTGGAGGGAGAGTTCACCTGTATTCACAAAAATAAAAGTGAATTTCATTATAAATTTAGTCAAATCCAAAATAAAAATGCGCTAATTTTGTGCTTCTTTCTCAGACTTGTTTCTACATTATGTGAACAGTATAGCAGACTTGCTCATTGCTTTTTTTTAACTCTTTTTCATGCAAAACAATCTTATTCTGTGTAGTTTTTGTCTGCACTACAGTATTAATATCTGTGTCTTGAAGTTGAGAATTTTTTTAATTTTTGGGGAACTTATTTCTTATTTTTGATAAACTCAAAAACCAATTGAATAAGTGCCCATTGAACCCCAGGGGAAAATGTGTCCATCCAACATGCGGACATTCTGACACAGTGACAAGGTCCAAACATTAATTATGTCCTGATCTTGTGGCCCCACTGTGTACTTTTGGTACTTATGAGCCTGGTAAAATTAGGGCCAATTTTCAGACATTTTATTACATTTTTAACTTTCTCACTCAGAATCTTTACATATCATCCCAATCCGGTTGCCTGGACAAGGCATCTCGACTCGATCTGCCGAAAAATGTTCAGTGAATCGACCTTTATGTGCGCATCTTTTTAATATTGTATGATCTTCAAGGATTTAGGCACGCGCTGGAATTTAATCAGAATTCTGAATTTGCTCCCACTGAATTCTCCTGTGGCAATGATCACAATGGGGGCGAGGTGATTGACTTGACTGTCTTTTCCCTGTAAATACTCGAGTACTGTATTTTAAATTGTTCAAGTCCCTCTGATCGATGAGGAAATTACAAGGAATCGAGTACTGTACTACGTATTTTGTAAATGGTAGTTCGAGTGGATTTTTATAGGTATGGGTAGCGCGCTCAAGACCAGTACATTACTTCTCAACTAGAAATTATGTGGATCTGAATGGCCTTTTAAAAATGTTTCAAAGCTTTCATATGCCTAATCAAGGGCGAAATTACAGAACATCTGCTACAGAAAACAGATGCAATTTTGTGTCTCAATGCTTTTTTCTTAGGCATCAGGTAACTTTTGACATCATGTCTTCTAATAATTGAACCAGAAAATTATTTTTAACCCACACAGATCAGGCCACGCTTCCATGTGTTTAATTTTTGGGAGATACATTTAAAATCAACCTTGAGAGGTTGAACAGCATTTTGATCATTTGACTTCCAGTTTGCTGGATTGAATTTGTTTTTACTTGGGTCCCCAATTTTCAGTCAACCACCCCAGTTTGTGAATGATGCTGATGGAAATCTAAAAATACATGTGTGCAGTGCTGAACAGTGGACCCTGGGCTAACAAACTTGATTGGTTCCAAACAAAAGTGTGTTAACCAAGGGTCCACTTTACAATGAGACCTACAGATGCAGACATAATTGGTGCATCAAGAGTGTCCGTAAGTTGAATCTTATTTTCCCATAGACTTGCATTAGATAATTTTTAAAAGGTGTTTTATGAAAGAAATGTTCTTCAGAATTCCATGAAAACCCATTCTTTTTGCCACTTGAATTTGATTCAGTGAATATCTTTTCAACCCAGTAAGAACATTTGGAGCACTACCACTGCACAGTTCATTGAAATGTTGGCATCTGTAAAAATAACACTGAAGTCACAAAAATAGAAGGAAGTCCCTCTGTGCTACAGGTATTTTTTAATTAGCTGAATGGATGGGGAAGTGATGGGAAAAATACCAAGGAATTTTTTTTACATAGATCTTTGGGTTGGAAATATCTGTTTCTTGCAATTGAGCCTAATAAAAGTCAATTTTCCAAAAATGTATTGGCAATTATATCATGCAGTGTTGTCATGTTGAGTCAGTGTCTATATGTTGGGCCTTTTTATGATTTTTTATTGAAAAATAAATGTCCCTATGTAAAATTGCCCCATGTTGAGGTGTCCGCATGTGGGGGTCTCACTGTACTTCAATGGTGCTGAAATGAGATCAATACACCAAACCCTGAGGATTCTTCACCAAGTCCAAGACTGAGGAAAGTGCAGTTGCTCCAGGGCTTTGTTCCCTGGAACCATGGACCGAAATCGAGCAGCCGGTTTTGGGCCAGCTTGAAATTTATGAAGCTTCTTCAATCTTCCGGATATCCGGAGGCGCCAGAGAAAAACATAGACGGGCTTTATGGCGCCGGTGTGCGTGTCTAATGAAGAAAGGAATGAGGGCTCCTTGATCCATAGCCCACATGTGGACCCTCCGGAAAACCAGGTCTATCTGTGGAAAGACTGCGAACCAGCCCATTCCTGTCACCATGTATAGATTTGATGGTCGCAGGGGACTCCATTTACCTGCAGAAGAAATGGCGTGTGTTGGACATAGTGTCATTTTGGACAATGCATGCAAGAGTGCTGCCACCCAAGGGGTGCTCATGTCCAACTGGACGCCCTGAAAAAGGCCAATGCCACGTACTACCATCAAACATTATTTTGAAAAACATGTTACTGAATCTGAAATGCTTTTCAACTATGCATTTTACAGCTAAGATACTGCACTTGATAAATGCAGTATTGCAGCTTTGAACACAAAAGCAGCCCCCTTCCACATACACACAGAAGAAAGTTTGGCGCACTTCACACTTCAGTAGAAATTATTCCAGCAAAATTACCAAACATATCAAATGCATTAACCTTGCATCACATTACCCATAAATCATAAAAGAGATGTACATATATTGAATATAGCTGAAACCTACTTTTATTCTTTGAAAAGTGCATGACAATTTTCTCAATTGTTGTAATTCTCATATTTCAAAAATGTGTCACTCTAACCTGGGGCGCATGTCTTATGCGCGAATGCATTTCTACCTGATTTTGCTACTCAAAAAGTCAGAAATGAAGGTGCGTGGCTCATAATACTGTACTCAAGTACTGTACTTATTCAAGTACCATGCACCCTCAAGTAAGGCACGCACAGAGGTTTTTCAGTTGGAAATTTGGCTAAAATCTTATGCCCAAGTAAGACACGCACCCCAATTTTTAGTGAATCTAAAACCACAAAATTGCAAAAATAAACTCAAAAAATTTGAATTTTAGACATGGATAGAACAAAAATTTGATCAACTTTCAACTTTTTCAGTACAAACAGTTTTCTTGTTACATTTGTTTGAAATTTCTCCTTTATAATTAAGTATAATGCACACATAACTTCCTAAAACTTATTGAAAAATTTTTACCTGCTTATGATGCACACCCCTTTTTTCTGCTGAAATTTGTTTAAAAAAGGTGCTCATGGTCTGATGACTCAAGTAAATACAGTAAATATGGGAAATTACACATTACAGAAGGTCCTTTCAAAGAACATGTTGTTTCTCAATTTTTAGGGATAAAAAAATGACTCGCATAACAAATCAACATCAAATTTTGAAATTTGTGTGGCAAAAAAATGCTAAAATGTCACCACATTTTTAATTTAAGCTTTGGGTTTGGAACATTGAGTAAATTGGATGATTATGGTTTAGTCTTGCTTCTCCTTGTCTTTAAAATTTGTGAAATTCAGAATTTCCAGATCAAGGAGCTGTCATGATTAATTCATGTTTCAAGTCACTCTTTCATACTAAAAGAGGCAAAATTATTATGATTTTTATGGTTATTTATTAGTGTCTGGCATTATGAGTGTCTGGATTACATTGGCAGATGCCAATGTAATCTTGAGGGAACATGTGTTTTTCATTAGAACAATTCGATGCAACAAAATGCAACCTTGAAAGATTCATTTTTCAATTTGGGACCTATTATACAGTACAGCCAAGACATGTTTTAACACTGCCTTTTGGACCCACAAAATCTTTGTTAGCAAAAATCATTATCATGAGACTCAAGCATAATTTAATTTTACCCATACAATAATGTCCAGTTGTAATTCATGTTGTAATGTATTTTATTTTCTTTTTGTTATCAATTTGTGCTTTCCTGCTCTGGAGTGATTAAATGTCATTGAGTGGATTTGGGTTGGGTGGGAAGGGGGTGTGGTTTTGGAAATCTTGATTGAGCCTTGTGAATGCTGAGAAGTGGCAAATAAAGTGTTCTGTTCATTCATCCATTCATACTGAGGAGACCTTCAAAATATATTTGTTAGAATCAGATTTAATTTTACAGGATTACAACTGTATTATCATGAGGTTTTCATGTGACTATGTACTACATTTTCTCATGGAGAAAAATACTGTATGTGAGGAACTTTTCTTTTTAAAGAGCAAATCTTTGGGGATAATCAGACATTTCATTGATGGACAATAAACCTAAGGAGATCAACAAAAAACTTCTTTTCAGAAGTTGAGACCACTGAAAATGCAGGAATCATCTCCTCTTGGATGAAAATTTAAATTTTGAAATGGAGTTAGCACTACTGTACTATACACATACTTTACATGTAAGTTTATTCCTTCTGGTCCCGCTGACGGCCATTCGAAGGGCGGCCAGTGGAGTGGCGGCAAGTCCGGCACGGCGGCGACTTGAACCGACACGAATTCGAGAGACATGCCATCCACTCGTCACACATCCTGCCATGTTTTATCGGATGACGCGTTTTTCTCGTGATTCATGACAGCCAGCACCCTTGTCATGATATATATANCCCCCATGTTGAGGTGTCCGCATGTGGGTGTCTCACTGTACTTTGATGGCGCTGAAATGAGATCAATACACCAAACCCTGAGGATTCTTCACCAAGTCCAAGACTAAGGAAAGTGCAGTTGCTCCAGGGCTTTGTTCCCTGGAACCATGGACCGAAATCGAGCAGCCGGTTTTGGGCCAGCTTGAAATTTATGAAGCTTCTTCAATCTTCCGGATATCCGGAGGCGCCAGAGAAAAACATAGACGGGCTTTATGGCGCCGGTGTGCGTGTCTAATGAAGAAAGGAATGAGGGCTCCTTGATCCATAGCCCACATGTGGACCCTCCGGAAAACCAGGTCTATCTGTGGAAAGACTGCGAACCAGCCCATTCCTGTCACCATGTATAGATTTGATGGTCGCAGGGGACTCCATTTACCTGCAGAAGAAATGGCGTGTGTTGGACATAGTGTCATTTTGGACAATGCATGCAAGAGTGCTGCCACCCAAGGGGTGCTCATGTCCAACTGGACGCCCTGAAAAAGGCCAATGCCACGTACTACCATCAAACATTATTTTGAAAAACATGTTACTGAATCTGAAATCCTCTTCAACTATGCATTTTAAAGCTAAGATACTGCACTTGATAAATGCAGTATTGCAGCTTTGAACACAAAAGCAGCCCCCTTCCACATACACACAGAAGAAAGTTTGGTGCACTTCACACTTCAGTAGAAATTATTCCAGCAAAATTACCAAACATATCAAATGCATTAACCTTGCATCACATTACGCATAAATCATAAAAGAGATGTACATATATTGAATATAGCTGAAACCTACTTTTATTCTTTGAAAAGTGCATGAAAATTTTCTCAATTGTTGTAATTCTCATATTTCAAAAATGTGTCACTCTAACCTGGGGCGCATGTCTTATGTGCGAATGCATTTCTACCTGATTTTGCTACTCAAAAAGTCAGAAATGAAGGTGCATGACTCATAATACTGTACTCAAGTACTGTACTTACTCAAGTACCACGCACCCTCAAGTAAGGCATGCACAGAGGTTCTTCAGTTGGAAATTTGGCTAAAATCTTATGCCCAAGTAAGACACGCACCCCAATTTTTAGTGAATCTAAAACCACAAAATTGCAAAAATAAACTCAAAAAATTTGAATTTCAGACATGGATAGAACAAAAATTTGATCAACTTTCAACTTTTTCAGTACAAAAAGTTTTCTTGTTACATTTGTTTGAAATTTCTCCTTTATAATTAAGTATAATGCACACATAACTTCCTAAAACTTATTGAAAAATTTTTACCTGCTTATGATGCACACCCCTTTTTTCTGCTGAAATTTGTTTAAAAGAAAGGTGCTCATGGTCTGATGACTCAAGTAAATACAGTAAATATGGGAAATTACACATTACAGAAGGTCCTTTCAAAGAACATGTTGTTTCTCAATTTTTAGGGATAAAAAAATGACTTGCATAACAAATCAACATCCAATTTTGAAATTTGTGTGGCAAAAAAATGCTAAAATGTCACCACAATTTTAATTTAAGCTTTAGTTTGGAACATTGAGTAAATTGGATGATTATGGTTTAGTCTTGCTTCTCCTTGTCTTTAAAATTTGTGAAATTCGGAAATTCAAGATCAAGGAGCTGTCATGCTGAATTCATGTTTCAAGTCACTCTTTCATACTAAAAGAGGCAGAAGTATTATTATTTTTATGGTTAATTATGAGTGTCTGGCATTAAATAACATATCATGTAATCTTGAGGGAACATGTGTGTTTCATTAGAAAAATTTGATGCAACAAAATGCAACCATGAAAGATTCATTTTTCAATTTGGGACCTATTATACAGTACAGCCAAGACATGTTTTAACACAGCCTTTTGGACCCACAAAATCTTTGTTAGCAAAAATCATTATCATGAGACTCAAGCATAATTTAATTTTACCCATACAATAATGTCCAGTTGTATTTCATGTTGTGATGTATTTTATTTTCTTTTTGTTATCAATTTGTGCTTTCCTGCTCTGGAGTGATTAAATGTCATTGAGTGGATTTGGGTTGGGTGGGAAGGGGGTGTGGTTGTGGAAATCTTGATTGAGCCTTGTGAATGCTGAGAAGTGGCAAATAAAGTGTTCTGTTCATTCATTCATTCATACTGAGGAGACCTTCAAAAGATATTTGTTAGAATCAGATTTAATTTTACAGGATTACAACTGTATTATCATGAGGTTTTCATGTGACTATGTAATACATTTTCTCATGGAGAAAAATACTGTATGTGAGGAACTTTTCTTTTTAAAGAGCAAATCTTTGGGGATAATAAGACATTTCATTGATGGACAATAAACCTAAGGAGATCAACAAAAACTTCTTTTGAGAAGTTGAGACCACTGAAAATGAAGGAATCATCTGCTCTTGGATGAAAATTTAACTTTTGAAATGCAGTTAGCACTACTGTACTATACACATACTTTACATGTAAGTTCCTTCTGGTCCCGCTGACGGCCATTTGAAGGGCGGCCAGTGGAGTGGCGGCAAGTCCAGCACTTACCCGGCAGCGACTTGAACCGACACGAATTCGAGAGACATGCCATCCACTTGTCACACATCCTGCCATGTTTTATTGGATGATGCATTTTTCTCTGATTCATGACAGCCAGCACCCTTGTCATGTGTCATTGATAACTTTGTTATGTTCCCTTTCACCTAGCATATACAGTTGAACCCCGTTAAGCCGCCAACGTTTGTGCTGCAGAATTTTGGCGGTTTAACGGGGTTGGCGGTTTATCGAGGGAAGGATGAACCAAAGTAAAAAAAAAAATTCTACCACTGCCACCTCTGCTTCAACCTAGCTGAAGTATTTTTCATCTTCTGATTTTTGGGGAATTTTTTTTAGTACAAACATCTCAAAATTGAGAGTAACCCAATTAAATTTATAAGCATGCTTCAATTTAAACTCTCAATGGCAAAATTCATTAAGGGAAAGCCATCAAATTTAAAAATGTAAACCACAAAAACAGTTATATTCTGATGCTTCAAAATGTAATAATTCACCAACTTGAGCAATGTGTGATATATTCTTGAATATCACTTGATCTGGTTTTTCTTACAGAAAGTGCCTGCAAGTTTTGGACTCATGTTATCTTCCCCATCAATATTTTTTCCTTCATTGTTCAATTTTAAAGAAACCTGAAGAAATTTTTTCTGTCAATTTTTCTGAGAATTGCAGTCNTGTGGGTTCCTCGAAAAAAAAGTACGCATGGTTCTCAGGTAAACACCACACATTTATTTTCCTGCAGGGATCCACTATACAGTACAGTCAACCCCCATCTAATGGACTTGATTCATGCAACGGGCAAGTCTGTTAGACAAAAAGTCCTTTACACAAATTCCATTTTATAAAAAATTAAAAATTTCAATTTTCAACACTAATTTTAAACCAAAAGAAGTCTGTTTGGTGGATTTTGTCTGTTGGGCAGGAGGAAAAACTGCCTGCAGAGCTGGTCTGTTTGGCAAAAATCCCTTACACCAGAGGTCTGTAAGGCGGGTGGCCACTGTATTCTGGAGAGAAACCAGGAATTTCACCTGCAGGAAGGGTTGCCAGGTTGTAGCTTATTTATTCGGCATCATGCATGCGGAACGATTCTGTGGCAAGGCAGCAATGGAGTAGATTCGCAGAGCCCGTTATAGCGACTTCCCGTGTAATACGATTCACGGATAAGTGATTCGTGACAGTAAGCATAAGTCCGGGGCGCCCGAAAAGACGCGGCGCCCGCCGACAGCGGGGTGGAGGGGAGCCCATGCGGCGGTGGTTCAAACCCCCCCGCGCCTCGTCGCTTCAATTCATCATTATTATTATTTTTTTATTCTTTCTTGCTCCTTTTTCGCCGAACGACCCAGCACAGCGCGAAAGGAAAATGAAGGAGACAAACGTCGCAGAAAGGAACCTCGGCAGCAATGCTTCCTGTTTCCGCCGCGGCTGCATCCTTTTTACGACGTGTTGACATGCGAGAAGCTGCTCTTCTGCGTAACTCGGCCCTGCTGCCCGCGGGGGGGCACCCTGAAAACGCTGGCTCCCCGGGTTCCGCGCACACCCGCGGTCATCTGTAACCGGCTTCTTACGCTCCACTGTTTCCCAAAAGAGCGGGGAACCGGGACGTCCGGGAGATTTCATGCCTTGCGAGAAAGTGTCCGTTTTGACGAATGAAATGCCGCTGAAATTCGGGACACTGTATGGAGTGCATTCGGTTGGTCGTGGCCCGTGGGTCATCCGTGGGGAATTCCCGTTTTGGGAGCGGCACAGAGAAGAATGGCGTCCCATCCCACTTAATTGGTACAGGTGAACCTTGATGAGTCAAACCTCCCTAAGTCAAATTTTTTCCAAGTCCCTGTCTGAATCCCCTTAAAATCAATACTGTACATTAAAAACCTCCCTATCTCAAATTTTTTTTTCTCTAAAACCTCTATTGTTCAAATTTTGTGAGGCCTTCTGGTTATTATTTCCTTGAAATATGAAAGAGAAAATGAATTAAAGCGAATATTTTGATGCATCTTGAAAGGATTTGAAAGGCAAAAATAGCAAATGAACCCCTGCCTCCAAGTTCAGGAAGGGGTAAACTCATTAACCCTTGTGTGGCAAAGTCTGGATATTTTTGCAAAATTGTGTGCCACTGGGCACTGGGAATTTTAAAAAACCTAATTTTTTTACCAAGGGCTAAGTCCAGAAAACGTCCTAGATTTTTTTCTAATCCTACAGAAAATGTTCATTGAAAATTAAAAAATCCCTGACTGGGTGGCATTTTTTCCTGCATTCCTGGCATAGGATTTGCATGGGAAAATCCTGGGAAACTAAGAAAATTTGCCTCCTGGATTTTTCCAAACTTAGTCCTCCTCAACCTGGGTCCATTTCAGTAACCTTGGGTCAAACTGAAATGCGCTGCCCCTGGAAAAATCCCAACTCCACTGTGCAGTGAGAAAGAACCCTGTGCCGTCCAAGGGTTAAAGAGGTAGTTTTGGCCCAGAATATCCTCATTCATGATTTCCCACACTTTCTCCACTTCTCTTCACAACAAAAGTGCTTTTTTCTCAACTAGAAACCTCCCTTAGTCATTTTTTTCCTGATCCCTAGAAATTTGACTTATATAGGTTCATCTGTAGCTGGATGGTGTATGAGGGTGACTGTAGGTGATTTCTAATGATTCTTGACTTTCCCGGATAATGAAAGAACATGGTTTAGATTGATGAAAGGTCCTGAACTTGGCAAAATACTTCTGAAGGAGAAAATTTGGAACCATGTCAACCCTCAATTTTAGTGCTACCCTTGCATAGTGGCACACAGTTTCCCTGGAACAAATCTCCCTCATTGGTGATCTCATGGAGAACACCAATTTTCTGCCAACTCACTGAGCACCACAGAAAATACCTCATTCTGGATGAAAATTGGGCCTTACATCAAAGAAATTAAGACATTTTTGTGGGAATGTCATTGGATTTTCACTGAGTTTCATGCTCACATAAAAACTCCAGATAATTTTGAACATTAAATTTCTGAATTCAGATTGTTGAACTTTTTTTGCATGGCACCATGCTTTCTTGAAATTTTCATAAATAATGTGGGAGCCTTCCTGTAAACATGGATGATTCCTGTGTGGATAACACATTATATAAGCATAATGCTGAATTGGCGTGATTAAGTGTTGGGCCTGTTTTCTCTGGAGGGCATTTGAAAACTGGCAGGAATTAAAATATATGACTATTTCTGTGGCCATGAATGAATGCTGCAAAATTTCATCAAAACAGTACTCAGCAGATGCAACATATCAACCAGTTTGGGTGCAATAGTTCCATGTAAATTATAATCAGGGACACAATGATACAATTAGCATACATTAATGTTCTTCCATACAGTAAAATTCTACAGAACCCTGTATTTTTACAATACTCTGTATTTAGGGCCACAAAATATCCTGGGATGGAATTTGGGTTTGACTGTATTTACTTGATTAACATGCACTCTTTTCTTTCACAATGAACCCTTCTGCAACAAAGTTGAGATATTTTTGAAAAATGTTGTGCCCAAAAGAACAACCTGGGTAATATTAAATCCTGTGTTCATGCAGTGAAAAGATTAATTCCTGAGGTATTCTGTGTAATACCCTAGGCGGCCTAGGCAATACCTATCACATGTGTCCCAAACACCAGCAAAAATAAATAAAAAAGAAGAAGCATGCATCCCTGTATAGTCCTGTCCTTTTTTTTTTTAAATAAATTCAATCTCAATTATTAGACGCAAGCGTGGTGTTGTTTTTTCTTTTCGGCAACTGCAGAGGTGGTTTCAAATAAGCTGATCAGGAGTCTACTGCACTGCATCCATGACCTGCCTATAACCGGAATCGAGTTTGAAGACCCCTTCTGAACATCCCATCAACCATATTTTGCCCGACGGGGATTCCAGGCACGTGCGCAGCCCGGATAGTCAAAGAAACCCGTTCCACATTTTCAGCCGAGTCAGTACTTACACAGTGTGTCAATGCAGAGGAATGCCGGATGCTGTTCGCTTCCTGCTGCGTCCAAGAACCCCACAACGGTTCCGGCCACGGGAATAAGAAGCATATCTGCCAATAACCTACATGTGTTTAAAAAAAAAACAACTCGTACTACTGAATGAACGTGACACCTTGCCGCTTCAAGATTTCTTCGTAAATACTCTGTCCGTACAGAATAATTTATACTGCATTATTAAATTTACCCCAGTACCCCGCGCCCTCCAATGAGACGTGCACCAGGGTTTTTAGCAGGACTTTATAAAATTGTATCCCCGAGTAAGATGCACGCCTGATTTTTAGTGAAGCCAATACTTCAATATATGAGAAATCAAGAACGCCCAATTTTGAATTTAGACATGAATTGATCTTAAATTCAAAGAATTTCAAATTCTTTCCATCACAATAAGTTTTTCTGTTAAAATTGGTCCAAAGTTTTCCATTAGAATCAAATGTAATGCACACTTGAATTTCTAAAAAAAAAATGCATTTATATGCCTATGATGTGCACCCCCTTTTTTCTCAATTTAGAGGAAAAAGGAGATTGTGGTACTTGAGTAAATATGTTATATTTGCTAATGACTTAGTTCCTCCATCCAAATAGACCAGTGTTCCCCAACCTTTTTTGGCCTGCAGACCGGCAAATTTCCATAAAAGTTTTTGTGGACTGGCAAAGTTTAAAAAAAGTTTTCCAGACTCAAAAAAGTGTGACATTTTGCAAATCTGGAATATAACAAGCCCAGTGTACAACGTACTGTATAGGGCTTTTTTCCCCTTTATCTGCCCAGCTTATGAAACCTGTGGAGAAATAAAAATACAGTATGAATTTCCACGAATTTTCCCCGTTTTCATCAAGTTCCTCCACAGATCGAGCAACAGCGTCTCGAGAAGAACCGCACGGACTCTCAACCGCCATCCCTTCGGACAATCAAAAGCCTGTGTGTTTCAGAGTCAAATATTATCGTTCCAGGAATACAAGGTCTTTCGCGGCCCGTCGAACAGTCAAATATTCCCCCGACAGCCAAGAAACTCGACAGCGGCACTGCGCAACCGACGACTCGCAAATACTGCGTATAGAGCTGGCGCAAGCGGAGACTGCAAAACGAGGACCTCGCCAAATTTGCACCTCCGCAGCTTTGTCGGACTCCGACTCATTTCCGTCCTGACCGGTGCGTGTGTGCCTTCCTCAACATTCAAAGATCCAAGGCAGGGACAGTCGAAACTTCGCCCCCAAGGACTGAAAGAGTACTGCCTGGTGCTCCATGAAAGTACTCACTCGCAAGCACGCGCGTGTGCCCTTCCCGTTTAACGGCCTCGGTCAAGAATCAACTTCAAGCCGCGGCGCTGGTCACAAAGAAGGTAGCCTAGCCCCGGCCGAAACCCGACTTGGGGAATTCACGGCGGGGGTATTTGTGAAATAACGCGTTTCTTTTTTGTCTTTTCCCATTGCTGTCGCCGACAACGGAAGACCGAGAAAAATTCCTGGAATCACGCGCACTAAAACACGATGCATTCCCACGTGCGTGGAACACATCACGATCTCGAGTTCGAAGTCAACGAGCATGAAATATTTGTCCAGCGTCGCGGTTGCTTCTTCGACATTTTAAATGCTGGGAACAGAGAAACCCTGTGAAATCTGCCGCGGCTTTCCCTCAGTGAGATTCATTTATTCCATTGTAGGGAAGAATCGGTACTTCAACGGCAATTCTACAGGTTAGATTCCATTAAATTGAGTACAGTACCATGTTCTGGATGTGCACCTTTTTTCTCAAAATTGTCACGAAAAAACGGGGTGCGCGTCGAAAGTGGGGATACCATTTGCAACAATTTCTAGAACTTTAGGTGAGCGTCTTACTTGGGTATATTGAGAAATTTTTGCCGTGGACTTTTTACGTATCAAAAAATGTAAAATGTATGGATCTCGGGTGGAATTCATGCTCAAACTTGAATTCTGGTGTCTCTCACTTTTGAAGTGTTGTGGTTTTCAGGGACAATGAGGTGCGCACAACCTTACTCGGGGATTGAAATTTCATCAAAATTTTGGGGCGAAAATTTTGGGTGTCTGTTGTGTAATGGAACTGGAGTGAATATACTACTGTACACTTAGTAATGTTGTAAGAAAAACAGACACATAATCTTAACTAATAAAGTTTCTTATGGTTGAAAAAGTTGTTTAGCCTTCTCCGGAACATGGTGTCCCTCGACTATATGCTCTCTTTAGTCTCCTTGGCCAAGTGCACGGCTACACCAGGTAAGTGAAGCGCAATTTCGATTGAATAATACTGTAATAGTAAACGCGGAGAGCATCACGTAATGCTTTTTGCAAGATGGCAGGTGTGATGCGTTCAGAAAGTATAGGGCCAACGAGAAAGATTGAAAGTTTTAAAATTACGGCCTTAACGGTTCGTATATAGAGGGTGCTCCACCGCGTAGACAGCGACTCTACAAGGATAAAGCGCTCTATAAAATTCGAGACGCGGTTGGGAATATCTCTTATGTTCTCAACCTTCGAGAATGCTACTGAAACACGACTGGTGTTATTTTCCGGTTCATCAGCGGAGATCGTTGGGCGCAGAGATCGATCATATCGGAGCCCAGGTTAATCGCAATTGACTTCTGAACTTGACTCGTGAGACGCGAGCGTTTTGCGGCGCGACAGGAAGCGGCGGAGCGGAGCGCGAAGCTTCCCGAACCCGTCATAACGCCGCGTTGTGGTTACCGTCACCGCGAACGTGGCGGAATAAGATATGCCTCGCATTCATTACCGGCTTCCTGCGAGGCGCTGTGTGAATTCGCTTTCGGGTACCGCGGAGTGGGCGCCGGGGGAACCCGGAGAACCCGATGCCGCATGTGATCGCATCGTCGTGCCTATGTACGCTCCACATGCTCCGAAACGCGACGGAGTTGGTGGATTCGTTCTCATGCGTCGGGCCGGCGGACGTTTGCCAGAACACTCCCAAGTTTCCCGACGCTTCGCTTCTCCGCATTTCGAACCCTCATGTGCTTGAGCGATAACGAACCCTTCTCCCGTTGGACGATCTATGACCCCGACGCCCGGATCCAACTGAAGAACTCCTGTTGACAATGAGTTCACACATCAGCAACTTTCATTCTTTCTTTCTCGGTCCTTCTGGTGAGTTCATGGACTCGCAGCTGTCAAGACGGGGGAACAGACGCGCTGCACATCCGATGAGTCTTACACGCAGTACCCTATTTATGTAGAAATAAGACGAACTTTCGGGTGCCGATTTTGACACAAGACATGATTCGGATCGTCTAAGATTAGAGTGATCAATGATGGCTCGTGGAGTGCTCACGAAATGTATTGCGCGTATAACGTCCACGCACAAGATCAAAATCGCACTGATGATCAATTCTCAGACCGAAGTTGAAGTTGCAACGTGAAAAGCATTGGCTACCTTCTTCACTGTACAGTGATCTTTTCTGGTGCTGATGCCGTTTAGATCAATTTAACTTCAAATCATTGCATTTTCGCTCCAATTCCGGTTCAGATGTTCAATGCGCTGAAGTTGATCGATGACCTGCTTCGTCTACGGATATAATAGGGTTCTGAACGTCTTAGTATTACGTGAAGCAGGTGGCACTTGGATTATTGTCATTTGTTCCTTGCGAACGTCTTCCGTCGGACGTTCAGTTGAAATTTTTGGAATAGACATAAAATGTTATTCCAAAATCGTAGAGCTTTCCGGATGTATTTGCGTAGATACGGTATTTCCGGGAGCATGGAATCTTTCGAGCGATTCCGTTCTCATGATCGGCATGAATACCATCATGTTTACCTCAATAATTGATTCAAGGGTCAGAGTTCATTTTCCGCATGCCCGATTCGGCAGTACATGCATAGGGTTATCTTTCAACTACTGTACTCGAGACCAGAATAAGCTGATCTTCCGTTACAGGCTAAAAGCGATCTCCATGAATGCGCTTTCACTTCTCCCGAACAGAATCGGCAATGTACTCAGCCGAGCATTTTGAAGAAGTCATTTTTTCCGAATGATGTATAAGTTTTGGTATTATATACAGTATCTTTAAATATGGCACGATATTTATAGTGAGTGTGCATCATAGCAGCGTGGGATCCGAGCATCGACGAATAGCTCGCATCTTTCCGGGCAACATTCAATCTGTGATCCGGGAATGCTTTATAAGGCCTCCGGTTTTTCACCGGAAATGTCTATACCATTTCCTCTCGAGAGCGATCTTTACATTCGCGGAAGACCTGGATGCTTTTCCGGAAGCCTCGGTGAACAAGTTCCAGTGAAGACCATGAAATGCGATCTCCGGAGCTCCTCACGAAATTCCGCTGGATGCTTCCGTTCACCGCTCGCAGAATCGCACATTAATTCTCGAACCACGTCCGGGAGAATCGTTCCAGCGGTTCTCACGGTAACGAAAGAGCACCATAGACTCGATACCTGCTCATTGCAGCGTCAATGGAAGTCAACAATATACCGAACAGGTCGTAACGGAAGGAATTCTTTTTTTTTCGCAACTGCTGTGAGCAAGTACCTTTGTGTGCAACGCATTCTATTCAAAGACAATAAGATCGCGCTTCCACGCGGTTCATTAAATTGAAAGGGCTTATAGTCGCCCGATGACCCAGAGAAATCCTTGTCATTTATACATGGGTCACGATCTCACGAATCAGCTTGAAAGTAAATTGATCGCATTCCCACAATAAAAGTTATCGTATCTATACGCTCGAGACGAACTGAACTACGAAATCAATGAGGGCTTTTCCAAGTGTAGAGAAGAGCTTTTAGTCACAACTCCATTCTTATTCACGGGATCGTCCGCGATATTCAACATGATTTCGGTCTATTCAGTGAACATTTTTAATGTAAGAAGCCTCTTACCTTCAGTGTCATCGGACGCGTTTCACGAACACCATTCTTCTACTGGGATCGGCGCAAATGCTGTCGTATCTGCGAAAATCGGGTGGAACATTGAATGAGACAAATTGTATACTGCGACTCCCTTCTTGTGATAGCGAGGACCGGAGAGTGAAACTTTCCGTATTCGCACGAGAATTAGACACAGAAAAGGAAACTAATGTGCATATGGTGGGGGGCATTCATTGCACACCGAAAACAATCTCGCCTTGACGAGCTTTCGCCGATTTTCCGGCCTCGAGGGAAGAACGATAGGAACACGCGAACGTGTTGAGCGTGGGTTTTTACGAACCCTGTCCTGGCCCCATGAGAAGTAATGAGTGTATTCGCCGGACAAAGCCGGGTTCTTCTTCGTGCGTTGCCGAGAACCCATTCGTCACCTGACACGGAGCTCGTCGCGAGTTGCGTGAACGTCTTTCAGCGATGAAACCAGCCGGGAAAAAGAAGTATTCCCCGCCTCGTCGAACTGGGCTTAATTGCTGCGTGGTTTGCAGGTTCGCGTCAAAACGAGACAAAGGTTTCGCGCTGCGCTTGATTTCGTTGTCGGCGGAATCTACGATATGAGCAGATGGTTGCGCTCTTCCAAGGAATAGTGCATGAAAATATTTGTGGTGAGCGAAGAAATTATCAAGAAAGTCGTACTCAGATGCCTCGGAAGGGAGCGAATATGTACCCACAAAGGATATGAACTTCTTACAGTTTCTGCCGTGGACGACATGAAATTTACGGCTTCTTGTGAATGCTCAGAGGTAAAGTACAGTACTGTACACCCGAACGTGACACTTGAATGACGCTTCAGCAACTAGAGGATACGCAATACGTTTCAGTAATGCTGTAAAAATCATCGCACAACAAACTTGCGGGGACCTGGTGAATTTTTTTTTATAGCAGGACGGATTGTTTTTAACACATTTAGACCAACATTTTGTGGAGAATGGATTATAAATGCAAACATGCCCAATTGCCCACTTGAGTCAAATTTCAAGGGACTAGTCAAGAAAGTTGACTTGTGGAGGTTTCAAGTTGAGGAAAAAAGCATTTTTGCAGTGGAAACCATGAGAGAATTCCAGGAAATTGTGAATGATGATATTCTTGGCCTTGAATTGCTTCTTAGATGACTGAACAAGATGCTGAACTTGAAGACAAGGGTTCATTTACCCAATTATGGAGTTTCACTTCCTTTCAAAACATATCAAATTAATTGTTCATGGCTTTTTTCTTTCTTGTGCCAAGAAAATAACATCAAGAATGCCTCAGAAAATATGAGTTTGGGAGGTTTTCAATGCTTTGCTCCTGAAGGAATTTAGATGGGGCACTTGAAAAATTTGATTTAGGGAGACAATTAACTTTGAGAGGTTTGAGTGACCAAGGTTCAACTGTACTTTGCGCTTTTTAACAAATACACATTTAGGACCTACCATAATTTAGGTGTCTCTCTAATGAAACACAGAGGGGACATTTTGAAAATATACCACTTCTGTTGTATGGAAAGAAAAGTGTGTCATTCCATGTATTCTCTTGAACACTACATTTTCTCCACCAAAAGCTTTGTTTTTGGATTAAGTTGTATGGTAGCTTATTCCACTTTTTGCTGAAAACTGTATCAAATAATCCCTCTAGCCTATGAACATAATCAGGTCCAAAAATTTTTTATGCTGAGATTGCAGCTTAATACAGTATAAGTTCATTAAAGCACAATTTTTATAACATGACACCTATGGAGAATCTGCTGGGGACTAAGATAAATCAAGCAAAAATTCAGTTATGACAATATTTATTGCACCAGAATTTTACTGTGCATGAAAAAATACCATATTTACTTGAGTACCATGTGCACCTTTTATCTCAAATTTCAAAAGAAAAAAGGGGTGCGTGTCATAAGGGGGTACAAATTTTTTGAGAAGTTTTAGGAAGTTATGTGTGCTTTATACTTATTTTTAATGGAGAAATTCCAAAAACAAATGTAACAAGACAACTTTTTGTACTGAAACAGTTAAAAATTGATCAGATTTTTGTTCAATTCATGTCTAAAGTCAATTTTCTGTTTTCATTTTTGAACTTTATTGGTTTTAGATTCACCAAAAATTGGGGTGCGCGTCTTACTTGGGGATAAGATTTTAGCAAAATTTCCAACTGAAAAACCCCTGTGTGCACCTTACTTGAGGGCGCATGGTACTTGAGTAAATACAGTAATGTACCATGTTTCTCCAAACCTCAGCTTGACTGCAGGAATAATTCTGAACCTCATAAAATTCTCATGCTCTTCTAACTTGTCTCCAGTAATACTTCAGCTGGGGATCAACTGTCCCACCTGGAAATTCCCTGATGGTGCAACCCTGGACAGGATTCCTTACCAAACAGGTTCCAGCGTCAATTCCTTGGACGGAACGTTGAACGTGATTTTATGAGGCAATAAATGCTCGGATTTTAAAAATGTAAGAAGTCCAGTGCATTTTGAACATGGCATAATAAGGGGAGACAATGCCCTGGTTTGAAAGAATAACGCTCGGAGTGAATACTCAACGAATATTATGAGGTACACACGAGCAAATTATGACTGAGGCAGATTTCCGTGGGACTTGACACGAGGATTATCAAGGTGATCATGGTTTTCCGAGGACAGCAATGGACAAAGCCAGGTAAAGAACAGTATGGGACAAGTTGATTATTGCAATGCATTACGAATAAATCAAAGGTGCGCTTTTAATGATACTGTAACGTCTTGCGTATTATACAGTACCAACTTGGGTCGCAAAGAAAGCTGATTTACTGCTCAATTCTGGTGCGAAATCCCAGAGAATATTTCAAGAAAATAATGTAGCTGTAGGCTGTTGAAATTATATATATTTTTTGAGAGGTGTGACTTGGATTCAAGGCGAGTTCAATTTTCGGAAATAGCGTTACCAGCTCAGGTGTGGACTAAATGAAGCCATTATCCAAAGAAAAGAACTTGTTATTTGAACTCCAGAGTTAAGTTCCCTACCTAGACATGTGGACAATTTGACTTCTGGAAAAACTGGGAACTTTGATACATCAGGTGCTTGTTCTGGACAATATTTTAAGATACTGCATGACAACTTAGTACTGTACCAAAAAATAAAGTAGTTTCAAAATTTGGATATTTCTGAAAGAAATTCTTGAAGAAGAAGCAATCAATCCAGACATGAGGCAAAATAAATCTTCTCACAAATGTACTGTGATAATCCAATTTATTTCCAAAAATGGGCTCTTATTGCGCTTCTCTTTTTAGATATTTTCTTCAATTGTGCTTGTTTGGTGCATTTTGGACTTCTTTTTGTGCCAAAAAGGAAGATTCAATGTGGTTTCCTTCTGCAGTTATTTCATGTAATTTAAGGTTGAGAAAATATATTTTCTATAATGACTTTTCAAACTTTTAAAATAAAAGTACTCCTCAGTGATTTTGACAGGGATAACTTCAGAAAACCTTTTACAATAAACTGTACGTCTGATAGGTTACATACCTGTTTCAAACGTGTCATTCATACGGACATAGAACACCGAACACACAAGACCCTCACTGTACATAATTTTATGGAGAATTCAGAATGTACAGCCTGTTATGAGTGCCCCATGCGCCTGAAAAATCTCTGCGGGTCCAATATATGTGAGACAGAACGTTTAATAAGTCTGAGGTTTTTTTATAATAGGACCACAAGTAGAACTCAATGACTAAGTCATGATGCACACATGAGAAGACATCCAACAAAAGTCGCGTAACTTGCCCTAATTGATTCCTGGATTGGTTGTGTTATGCTGCATTTTGATCAAGTGAAATTCATTTTCCCATAAGATGGCATTTGAAGTTGTGTAATTAGTTAGATATGTGAATTTTTTTAAGCAAAAAATTTGGAACTTTGAATTACAGTACTTGGTATGCAACAGAATCAATCCTGGCAACTTCTTACCCTTAATTTTCTGATTTTCACAAATTGCGCAGACAAAAAATGCAAAACTAGTGCCCTTGAGTTAGAGGGGCACCAGGGGTTTTCAGCCCATTTATTTTATAAAACAGTACCCCTGCACAAGACACACCCTATTTTTGGAAATTCTAGCATTGCAATATTTTAAGAAAAAGTAATCCAAAATGAATTTAGACATCAATTGACCCTGAATTTAACTAATTTTTAATCATTTCCAGTACTGTAAGTTTTTTCTGTTTAAATTGGTCCAAATTTCCCATTATAAACAAATACACATCATGCCTAAACTTCTAAAACTTGGAACATTAAAACCCACCTATGACCCCCACCCATCCCCTCATTTTCCCTCTAAATTGAGAAAGAAGGTGCATATGGTACTGGAGTAACTATTGTACAGTACACCCTTCTGTCCTCATTTCCCTAAATTTTTGAAAAATGTTCTGCGTTTAAATTTTAAACATGAGTAAATTTGAGTGTTTGGGCCTCATGAGTCACTTTCTCTCATCCCTAAGAAATTTTTGTTTTTTGCAAATTTTTCATTGCGTGAGTCTTTTTTTCCTACGCAGGGAATCTTTGTGATTTCATTTGACAATTTCTGTGGCCAAGCTTGAACGTCAAAATTTTTTGACACAATTGTGAACAAATACAGGTGAACCTTGATAACTCAAACCTCACTAAGTCAAAAACCCCCCTAAGTCAAATTTTTTTCAGGTCCTGTCTGAATCCCCTTAGAACTAATGCATTTAAAACCTCTCCAAGTCCAAGGCTTTTTCCCTCAAACCTGGATAAGTCAAATTTCCTGCGGCCTGTTGGCTTTTATTTTCTTGACACAGGAAAGAAAAAATGCAATAAAACATAAATTGTATTTGTTTTAAAATGAGGTGAGAGACTTAAGTGGGCAAATAATGAACCCTGCCTCCAAGTTCTCCCAGGTTATATACACTCTGTCTTGCAAATTATTCAGACTCCAAAAAAATATTATCCTGGTGTTCATCTTGAGTTACTGATTCAGTACTACGTGTGTACTCTTCTGTAGGTTGTTTTCAGCGCATTGCCGCCCTAATTGATTCCTGGATTGGTTGTGTTATGCTGCATTTTGATAAAGTGAAATTCATTTTCCCATAAGATGGCATTTGAAGTTGTGTAATTAGTTAGATATATGTATTTTTTTAAGCAAAAAATTTTGAACTTTGAATTACAGTACTTGGTATGCAACAGAATCAATCCTGGCAACTTCTTACCCTTAATTTTCTGATTTTCACAAATTGCGCAGACAAAAAGATGCAAAACTAGTGCCCTTGAGTTAGAGGGGCACCAGGGGTTTTCAGCCCATTTATTTTATAAAACAGTACCACTGCACAAGACACACCCTATTTTTGGCAATTCTAACATTGCAATATTTTAAGAAAAAGTAATCCAAAATGAATTTAGACATCAATTGACCCTGAATTTCACTAATTTTTAATCATTTCCAGTACTGTAAGTTTTTTCTGTTTAAATTGGTCCAAATTTCCCATTATAAACAAATACACATCATGCCTAAACTTCTAAAACTTGAAACATTAAAACCCACCTATGACCTCCACCCATCCCCTCATTTTCCCTCTAAATTGAGAAAGAAGGTGCATATGGTACTGGAGTAACTATTGTACAGTGCACCCTTCTGTCCTCATTTCCCTAAATTTTTGAAAAATGTTCTGCGTTTAAATTTAAAACATGAGTAAATTTGAGTGTTTAGGCCTCATAAGTCACTTTCTCTCATCCCTAAGAAATTTGCACAGGTCTTTTTTTCCTACATGGGGGATCTTTGCAATTTCATTTAGCAATTTCTTTGGCCAAGATTGGACGTCAAAATTTTGCAACACAATTGTGAACAAATACAGGTAAACCTTGATAACTCAAACCTCCCTAAGTCAAAAACCCCCCTAAGTCAAATTTTTTTCAGGTCCTGTCTGAATCCCTTAGAACTAATGCATTTAAAACCTCCCCAAGTGGAAGGCTTTTTCCCTCAAACCTGGATAATTCAAATTTTCTGCGGCCTGTTGGCTTTTATTTTCTTGACACAGGAAAGAAAAAATGCAATAAAACATAAATTGTATTTGTTTTAAAATGAGGTGAGAGACTTAAGTGGGCAAATAATGAACCCTGCCTCCAAGTTCAGGATGCTTTCAACTCATTTAAGAAGTAATTTCAGCCTCAAAAGATTACAATTTACAATTTTGAGCAATTTTTATATGTTTCCCAATCACAAGAGGGATTTTGATTGTGGATAAATTCAAAATCTCCCCAAGTCGAATTTTTTGGCTGGTCCCTAGAAGTTCAACTGTACATCATTCCGTCGTCCTCGGACGTCATGCCTTGAAGAATTTGATTCGTTGCCGGGAGCACCCGCGGGGCCCCCGTGTGCGCGTGGGAAGTCATCGGGCGGAGGTGAGGATGCGAACCACTGCACGTACGGCAGGTAGGTGGGTAATGAAGCGATTTCTCAGGGGCGAGGCGAGACGTAAGCGGCTTTTAGCGAACTCGTTGCGGCTTCCTCCCGCGGGTGCTCGTCCGGCGAGTGACCCCCGACGCAAATCCCCGGGGCCCACGGCTCACAGACACACCGCATTTCCGGCGTTTTACGACTCCGGCGGCGGCGAGTAATAAAATCCGTCGCCGCCGCCGCGCGGAGCCGTAAAACCAAGTGAAACACGAACGGGGGCTCCCTCGAGGGTCCGGTTCGATTTTCGCCGATGAACCAGTTCGGCTCCGCGCGCTGATGGATTCCCACGCCGCTTGATGGACCGCGTGGAAGCGTGGCCGCAACAACTCGCATCCCTTTGGCAGAAGTGATTGTGAACAACCAGAGGAAAAAAGAACCTTTACTATAGGGGTGAGCTGAAAGGTCTTCCAGAGGCCAGGCCTTGAGGTGTTGCGGATCTCGCCGAGGATATCATTTCATGGTCGGCGCCCTTCTCGCTCTTTCAGCTGGGAAAGCCGCAATTTGTGCTGTTTTCCGCGAAACATCCGCTGATGAAGCTCGGCAATCTTGGCCATGCGAACCTCAGCCGACCGAATCTAATCTTACTGGCTAGAGCAGACTTTGACGAAAACTTGTATGGAACTGTACAGTGAAATTTCGTTTATAACAAACTCCTAGGGACCTTCAAAAATCCTTCCAAGGTTTTGTTACAATGGATATCATTACAGTTGAACCTCTGTAAGTCAAATTTCAACGGACCATTAAAAAAATTAGACTTAAGGAGGTTTTGAATTATAAAGGTTTGAGCTACAGTAAAAAGCCCTTTTTCTGGAAAACTTGGAAAAACTGCAGAAAATTGTAAATGGTGATATTCTGGTGCTAAAATGGCTTTTTAAAAAAGTTCTCAGGATGTTGTACATGGAGGCAGGGGCTCATTTGCAAAATTCACCTCTTTTAAAACACCTTAACTTATGTTTTTATCATTTTTTCTTTCTTGGGTCAAGAAAATTTTACTTATGGAGGTTTGAGGGTAAAAGCATTCAACTTAGGGAGGTTACTTAGGTATTGCTTCCAATGGGATTCAGATGGGGACCTGAAAAAAATTTGAGTTAGGGAGGTTTGAGTTATAGAGGTTTGCCTGTATAATGAATAAACAATAGCAACAAATTAGCCTTTTAGATCCCTGCCTAGCAGCTGGAATATTAATAATTTCATTATCATGTCATCATAACAATACTATTTTACTGGTCCCAACAATAATGGCTTGGCTTCATTGTAATGGGATGTTACAGCAAAGGTGTACTTTTTGGAGAATTCAGGTTTAAAATGATGTAGGAAGTAAGTAATAATGCTTTACAGTACTGTACTTCCACAGCAAATACAGTGTTGGAAGAATTTTCATCATTTCCATCTCTTTTTGATTAAGTAATTGATGAAAATTGAAATTTTAAATACAATCACAGTATCTTATGTCAGACCTTTCCTTGCATACATTTCTTACATCATACTGATTTTATTGAAATATAAACTGAAAGAAGTATACATACAAATCAAAGAAAAAGATTTACCCCAAAAAATTGCATGTCCCCTGAAACAGAGGAGTAAATTCTCAATGATATACAGTACTGTATACTGTTTTCAAAAGCCATCTGGAAATATTCCTGGACATTCAGGAGTGTCTTGCAGCTCTTTGTTACGGAAAGCAATATTCACTAAACATGAAATGGAGTTTTCAAAATTCAGTTTCAGCCCAATTAGACATTTTTCTATTCATTATAATTTCTGAAATTGAAATTAAAACTTTTTGAAAATAACTTTTTTTTAAATGAGGTATAATTCCTTGTTGACCCTGACATTATCTGCCTCTTTCTGTGTGGCCTGCCACCTAATCTGAGTTGGGTACCACTGCTGCAAATCCTCACAATGCACTGAGACCCTGACATGTGGACAATTTGACTCAGGGACACTTGAAACTTGACAAAATCTGCCCCAACTTCTGGACAATTTATCAAGATAGGGACACTTCAAAAAATTGGTTCAGAAAAAGAAGTTATCTAATTTCAATTTTAATAACTCAAACAAATTGAGCTACAGTACTTATATTCACAAAAATTCAAAATACAATTTATTAATAATTTACTCTTATTCATGCTTTTGAAAATAGCTTATTTTGTGCTTCTTTCTTCAGAGAGTGGGTTTCCATCATCAGTGTGCAGTAAAACAAGACTTATTCTTGTTCCTTGCTTGTTGAGCTCCTTTTGATGCCAAAAGATCAAATTCAATGTGGCTTCCTTCTTTGCAGTTTTTTTTTAATCTGGAAATTGTGGTAAAAAAAAATTTTGTTCAATTTTTGAAGGATTTATTCCTAAATTTTGGATGAAGAGGAAAAACATTTAATACAGCCTCATCAAAGTCTGTGGGTGATCCAATATGCAGATGATCAAACATGGTGACAAAGTCTAAGGCAAATTACCTTCCCATCTTTTGGTCCCACTGTACTGGCAAGGTTCAGAGAAATTGCTGGTTATTGATGCTACAGTAATCCTGACCTGAACCTTCTTCATTACTGCATTGTAAGACTCCAAGGGGACTGAAAAGGAATTCAGCTGAACCAGGGCAATGACTCAGATGTGCAGGCATACACACCCATCCTTACTACAAGTTGAACCTCTCTAAGTCAAATTTCTAGGGACCAGAAAAAAATTTGACTTAGGGAGGTTTAGATTTTTTGAGATTTGTGGTAAAGGAAGCAAGTATTTTTGCTCCATGGAAAATGGGAAATTGTAAATGAGGATATCCTAGGCCTAAACTTGCTTCTTGATGAGTTTAAAGCTTGCTGAACGTGTAGGCAGGGGTTAATTTGTTCAATTATTCCTTCACTTTATTTCAAAATGCATAAAATAATGTATTTTGTGGATTTTATCTTTAATATTTCAAGGAAATAATAACCAAAAGGCATTAGAAAATTCAACTTACAGAGGTTTGAGAGAGAAAGTGTTTTGAGTTAGGGAGGTTTTTAATGCATTGTTTGTATGGGAATCCAGACAGGGACTTGAACAAATCAAGTTAGGGAGGTATTGGACTTAGGGAGGTTCACCTGTAGTGAGTATGGAATATTCTCCATGGGTATGGTCCCCCACACCATGCTTGGCGCAAATCGAACGTCTGACGGCAACAATTCGGATATTTCCTTCATCCACTGGTTCCCTCGAAATGATAGGCTTTGAAAGGAGACGTGCTCCAGTTGACTCGATCCGCATCTGTGCTTCTCGATACCGGTGCTTCGAACCGCATCTCGCCTGTTGAGTGCGATCGCTTCCCGCGCCTAATCGATGCATCAGTTCTGCTCTGTGCACGCAGTTCGTTTGTTTGTTTGTTTTTTTGCATCTGTGGTCGACTTAGGTACAGGAATTGAGAAAAATGCTGATGTCCTTCGAACATCCATGATGATGATGATGACGACGTTGGAAAGGGGACGTGTTGGACGATCGCCTCGAAGGAAAGGCGAAGGTCGGAAATCCGGGGCGCGTTTGGAATGCTGCGTGCTTCTTGTGTCCGGGGTTTGCCAAATTATTCTCAGACCGAATTTCCATGACTTTGCTCTCCTATGATCTTACTTTTTTGTGGCATACATCACAAAAACAATGTAACATATTCAAGTTGAAGAGAAAACATCACAGTTTGATTGATTGGTTTTGTATGCTTTAGTTGCTGTCAGGATAACGGGGTTTGCCAACATTTTGCCCCCCCCCCTTCCAGCAAATACAGACATATCCCCAAAGAAATAAGGATTAAAACTAAAAAATTAGATGCATCACAGTACTGTACAGTGAGACCCCCACATGCGGACTCCTCAACCTGCGGACAATTTGACATAGGGACACTTATTTTCCCATAAAAAATTGATAAAATAGGCCGAACATGAGTACACTGACTCAACCTGGGGACATTTTGTTATAAAATGGCAAATACATTTCTGGCCAAATTACAAGAAACACATATTTCCAACCCTAAAATTGGTGTAAGAGAAGTTCTTGGGCATTTCTCTCACCAATTTACCATATATTCAGCTAATTAAAAAAAAATTACCTCCAGCTTAGAGGGACTTCTCTTTCTTTCACTTGAATTTTATTTTTACAGAGAATGCCAACATTTCTATGTACTGTACAGGTGTATCAGTATTCAATGCCCCAAATGTCCATTTTGCGTTGAAATATATTGATTGGAATCAGTTTAAATTGGGAGAAAATTTCTATTTTCATGGAATTATGCAGAGTATTTAGTACATAAAACACCAATTGAGAATTATATAATGTAAGTCTAAGGGAAAATGAGACTCAACTTAGGGACACTCTTGATGCACCAATTATATCTTCATCTTGGGGTCTCACTGTACATACAAATGCATGGATTCTTTGATTTGGTCCTTTCTTGACAACAATGCATAATGCCCAATAATTCAAAACTTATAGCACAAGGTATTCAGCCTGTCCCCAGGTAATTAAAAATTGATTACAACAGTGTTCCCAGATTTCACACCTACACAGTTTTGAACCCTGATGATAAGAGAAGTACAAAATTCGTCACTTTAAAAAATCACTTATACAGTAGTAATTTGTGATTAGGTTTGTTTTGGCTCCATTCCCAAAACAAATAGCGCATTTGGTTAAGAGATTTCAAACTTTTGAGAAATAATTATTTTCCTGTAATTTATACGTATGCATAAGCGTAAACATTGTGATGAATGGTCCAGATGTCAGATCAGATTCTTCTCAGTACGAAGTGTCTCGGAGTCGAATTTTCTGCATTTTCTGGGATCCATGTTCTTTTTGGTACTATTTTCCGAGATTACTTTTTATCAAGCTTTGCTCATCTGTTCCGTCTCTTTTGGAATTCTCCCCGGTTCTTGGTCTCTTCTATTGACGGCTCTTCAGTCTATCAATTGCTGTTTTGCAACCAAGGAAAACACTCCAGAGAAGCAAAAATATTATGCAGCCGCAAAAAAACGGGAACCTCCGACTTCGTCGGAATCCAGGCGAAGTTACAGAATGCTCCAAAGCTTTCAAC
Source organism: Notodromas monacha (assembly GCA_905338405.1). NCBI lineage: Eukaryota > Metazoa > Arthropoda > Ostracoda > Podocopida > Cyprididae > Notodromas > Notodromas monacha. The sequence goes on along the minus strand of CAJPEX010001414.1, from coordinate 12,600 downwards.
AGCAACAATAAGAACAGCAGCATAAGCCAGCGGTGAACTTCCGTTATCATTTCCGGAGCGTTCCTGAAGCAAAGATACCTATAATAATACTTGAAGTGCTTTCAAGGAATGCCAAAATTCCAATGATGAGATGACCATCTGTAGTATGTTACTTCTGTACCTAAAAACAGGTACAGCACAGTGAAACCCCCAGATGCAACCATAATTGGTGCTTGGACCATGTCCCTATGCTGGAATATCTGTATGTTGGATCATGTTTTCCCATGGACTTCAATGAAACCTGATTTAATTGGTTCTCCAGTTCAGCAAATTCCCTAGAAAATTGAATGAAATTTGTTTCTTCATTTAAACATACAGAATAAAGCTATGAGGAAGAAAACCACACAGAATCTGATCTTTTGGCATCAAAATGATCCCAAAAAGCAAAAAATTACAAGTCTTGCACCTTGGCTATAATTTATGAATGTAGGATACTCCAAAAAAGAAAATTGCCCTGTGTTTGATTATAAATGTGAGTTTTGTATTTACAGAAGTACCCTTGAGTAAGGCGCGCACAGAGGTTCTTCACTTGGACATTTTGCTAAAACCTTATCCCCAAGTAAGACGCGTACCCCAATTTTTAGTGAATCTAAATCCATGGAATTTTGAAAATAACAGCAAAAAATTTGACTTTAGAAATGAATTGAATAAACATCTGATCAATTTTAAACTTCTTCAGTACAAACAAGTTTTCTTGGTACATCTGTTCCAAATTTCTCCATTATAATCAAGTATAATGCACACATAACTTCCTAAATGTTCTTGAAAAATTTTTACCCACTAATGGCACGCACCCCTTCTTTTCTTCTGAAATTTGAGAAAAAAGTTGCACATGGTGCTCAAGTAAATATGATACTTGAATGTATAATGAAATCCATTTTCAACTTTTGTGAATATAAATAGCTCAATTTGTCCAAGATACAGTTGAGCCTTGATATGTCAAACCTCCCTAAGTGAATTTTGTTTTTCAAGTCCCTGTCTGAATTCCCTTAGATATAATAGTTCAAGATACAGTTGAATCTTGATAGGTCAAATACCTCCCTAAGTCAATCTTTTTTCTATTCATGTCTGAATTTGCTCAAATGCATTAAAAGACCTCCCTAACTTGAAAGCGTTTCTCATATGTTTCTGAGGCCTTCTGGGTATCATTTTCTTGACACAAGAAAGAAAAAAGCAATGATTAATGTAATTTGATTTGTTTTGAAAGGAAGTGGAAGACTAAATTGGCCAAATGAACGCCTGACTCCAAGTTCAGCATCCTGATGACTCATTTAAGTAGCAGTTGAAGGCCCAGAATAGCACCATTTTCTGCAATTCCTTTATGCTTTCCTCAACAAAAATGATTGGTTGCATAACTCAAATCTCTATCACTCAGAACCTCCCTAAGTTGAACTTTTTTGCTGGTTGCCTGAAGTGTGATTCAGAGAGGTTTGATTGTTCATTCAAATGTTTAGAATTATAAATTTTTCATTTCTCTGATGATGTTGGAAAAGTGTTTATATTTCAAGATACTGTATGAAAAATGTGCTGAGTCAGATTTTTTGAAGTTTCAAGTATCCCATTTCCCCAAGTCAAGTCATCCATGTGTGGGGTGTCTGTATGTCGGGGTCTCATTGTACTCCACTCAGATGAACTAGGAGCTACTCATTTTTGATGAAGTGGGAGTGTTCCAGGATTTAAACGAGGCTTTTAATTTTACTGCGGCTGTCGAGGAAGTTCATACCAGATTTGCCCCGTTCCTGGCAACAACATCCTGGAACACCCGCCTATATGCTGCAAGGGCATTCGGCAGGTAATTCCTTGATTGCTAAACCCCGGAGCAGCAGAAGCAGGCACGAGAGCGGGTTGCTTGTAATTCGTGCCTGCCTCGATCGTCGGGGTATTATATTCCTCGCCGAAGTCCTTGTTCCATTTTTACGAGGCCCTCGTACTTGAAGGCGGCGAGAATAAAAGCATTACGACGCAATCCTACGCGTGCTTCGCTTCGGTAATTGAGCATTCTTCGCGCGTGCATTAACGAGAGAGGGTTTATAACGTTTGCGAGAGCCGACAAGGCTGTTCTCACTTCCGCGGAAATACGGCTGCAACCCGCATTTCCTTTCGGGAGAAATCGAGCAGACAGAATCACGACGACGCTGGTATTATTTTTTTTTGTGTTTTTTCCCTTTTTTTGGCGCGTGTGAGGGAAACTTCCTTTCGCTTTTCGCTGCTAACTGCCGGAGAACCCCCGGGAAAATGTTGATAAATGCAGGCATGTGTTCGTGTTGGAAACGAGAGCTTCTGCTTCTTACTTTACTCGTATTTATTTTTTTGCTGGCTCCTGGAAGCGATTCTCCGGTTCCTGTTTCATGCTGCACGGAAGCTTGGGAACGCGCACATTTTTTCCTTCTGGTTTGCGAGACATGCGTCTTTGCTTTCAGCTGAGGGTTTTTCGTCGTCGCTCGCCTCAATTGACTTTTTTTTTTCTTCTTAGGCAGAGGAAAAGGGAAAATGTTTAAATCTTTTGAACTGAGAAGAAAATTACGGCTGATTTATTTCCCTACGGTCGAAGTAGACAACTGCTGCACAGTGAGACCACAAAATAGGGCCACCCTGACAAACAGTTGATTCAAATTGGGGGACATTTAAAAAAGCAGATCCAAGCAACATCCAGGCAATGTCGTTACACCCACATTCTTTTCAAACCTTTCTAGGGGTTTCTAGGAAATTTAAAATTTGTAATTTTCAAAATTTGGATATCTTTGGAACAAATTCAGCCACTATATTTATATTCACAAGAAATTGAAATTATTCTCATCATAAATTTACTGTAATTCATAATCAAAAACAGGTTCATTTTGCGCTTCTTTTTTTCAAGTGCAATCTCCATTATCTAAGCACAGTACAGCAAGGCCAGTACTTCTTTTCCTTTTTGGAATCATTTTGATGCTACAAGATTAGAGTTCTGAATGGTTTTATTTTGAACAGGTATATTCTTTATCTCTGAGTTGAGATACACATTTTACTTATTTTTTGGGGGAATTTATTCCAAATTTTTGATAAACAGAGAACTACATGAACAAGTTCCCATTGCAGTGTGAAGGAAAATCTGATCCAGCATGTGGATGTTCCAATGTATTTAAAAGGTCAAAGCACCAATTAAATCTTCATCTTGGTATCTTTGTGTATACAGTAAAATCTTGTTACAACCAACTCCAAGGGACCTAAGAAAAAATGGGTTATTGTGAGAGCATTGGTTCTTTGACCAGGTAGGACTGCAATTGTATAGGAAAAAATAAAATAAAAAAAAGCGTTGAAGTACTTAAGCATCAGGTCTGTGAATAATTATCACCATATCCAACTCTTTTTGATGAAATAAAACAAAAAATTCATAATTTCAAATGCATTTCTCTGACTTCCCTTTCTTAAATTTCCTAGAAAAAACTCGCTGAAGTATAAGCTTCTGAAACAAACAAAATTTACCTGTGTAAAGAGCAGGTATTCACTGCTAAGTGTATGTTCCCTGACTTACAGCAGTATCTTTTCGACATAACTTTTTCTTCAAATGATCCATTTCTAAATTCTAAAATTAGGCTAGATTAATTTTGATCAGAGTGTCATGCTTCTTGAAATGCTAAATGTTCCGCATAAAAAGATTATCAGTTGACTTTTTTGAAGGTTTTTCAATTATAAGCAAGTTTGATTTTCCTATATTCTGAAGATTGGTAGAAATGCTATGGCCTATGCATGCATAATTAGGGCACAAATTTGTTATACTGAGATTAGAGAGAACAATTAGTTTTTTATTTTAAAATTCTTACCATACTGTCCTCATGAAGAACCTGCTGGGAACAATTTTGGCAGTAAAAATTCGTTGTAACGGAATTTTACTGTATGCGATAGCTCCATGCGTGAGAAAACGATTCTCATGCCTTTGAATTTAATGGAAGATTCCTGTTTTGGTCTTTTCACGCGTGGTCGAGGTGAGCTTTCCATTTCTTAGTAACTACAGTACAGTACTGTGCATGTGCAGCAGGACGCGTGGTCGTGACTACGTATTAAATGATTTCCTCATTCCGGCGCTGAAAAGAAACGTTTCCACTCCCGGATTAGTCATTGTCGCTGAACAGATGTTCGCCGCGTTTCCGCCGCGGAAATGCTTTTCGAAAGCGTCGGCACAAGTTCCTTCATTTGTCTCGGAAGCGAACATTTCTCCGCGTGGCAAACACACGCGATAGCGACGACGAGTGGCAATGCGCCGGAAGCGAGGATTGCCTGGTGCCCTGAAAAAGAGACCAGCCTATACCGGGAAAAGAACACTGCAGTGTGAAGGGCCCTCGGGGACTGGATGTGGAATGTCCGGATCGAGGACTCTTCTGTCGCGGTATCCGGTCATGGAAGAAGAACATCACCCATCAAGTGTTGATGGGATAATTGCTGCATGGGAGTACTGTCTGATATGGAACCACAGGAATGCATGAGTTTAGCTCGCAAGGCGCAGTACATATTTAACCCTTGGGCAGCAAAGTCAGACTATTTTTGCAAAATTTCCTTACACCTCAGGGCAGAAAATAAAAAAAGGGCAACAGGGATATGAGGACAAAGTCCGGGAAAAATCCAATGTTTTTTTTCTTTTNAGATCCAAGCAACATCCAGGCAATGTCGTTACACCCACATTCTTTTCAAACCTTTCTAGGGGTTTCTAGGAAATTTAAAATTTGTAATTTTCAAAATTTGGATATCTTTGGAACAAATTCAGCCACTATATTTATATTCACAAGAAATTGAAATTATTCTCATCATAAATTTACTGTAATTCATAATCAAAAACAGGTTCATTTTGCGCTTCTTTTTTTCAAGTGCAATCTCCATTATCTAAGCACAGTACAGCAAGGCCAGTACTTCTTTTCCTTTTTGGAATCATTTTGATGCTACAAGATTAGAGTTCTGAATGGTTTTATTTTGAACAGGTATATTCTTTATCTCTGAGTTGAGATACACATTTTACTTATTTTTTGGGGGAATTTATTCCAAATTTTTGATAAACAGAGAACTACATGAACAAGTTCCCATTGCAGTGTGAAGGAAAATCTGATCCAGCATGTGGATGTTCCAATGTATTTAAAAGGTCAAAGCACCAATTAAATCTTCATCTTGTTATCTTTGTGTATACAGTAAAATCTTGTTACAACCAACTCCAAGGGACCTAAGAAAAAATGGGTTATTGTGAGAGCATTGACTCTTTGACCATGTAGGACTGCAATTGAATGGAAAAAATTGAAAAATGCTTTGAAGTACCTAAGCATCAGATCTGTGACGAATTATCACCATATCCAACTCTTTTTGATGAAATGAAGCAAAAAATTCATAATTTCAAATGCGTTTCTCTGATTTTTGTTTCTTAAAATTCCTAGAAAAAACTTAATGAAGCATAAGCTTCTGAAACAAACAAAATTTACCTGTGTAAAGAGCAGGTATTCACTGATAAGTGTATGTTCCCTGACTTACAGCAGTATCTTTTCCACATAACTTTTTCTTCAAATGATCCATTTCTAAATTCTAAAATTAGGCTAGATTAATTTTGATCAGAGTGTCATGCTTCTTGAAATGCTAAATGTTCCGCATAAAAAGATTATCAGTTGACGTTTTTGAAGGTTTTCAATTATAGGCAAGTTTGATTTTCCTATATTCTGCCAATTGGTAGTTGGAAAGTCTATGGCCTAAGCATGCATAAAAATTTATTAAACTGAAATTACAGAGAACAATCAGTTTTTTATGATAAAATTCTTACCATACTGTCCTCATGAAGAACTTGCTGGGAGCAAAAATAAATTTTTAGCAGTAAAAATTCGTTGTAACGGAATTTTACTGTATGCGATAGCTCCACGCGTGAGAAAACGATTCTCATGCCTTTGAATTTAATGGAAGATTCCTGTTTTGGTCTTTTCACGCGTGGTCGAGGTGGGCTTTCCATTTCTTGCAACTACAGTACAGTACTGTGCATGTGCAGCAGGACGCGTGGTCGTGACTACGTATTAAATGATTTCCTCATCCCGGCGCTGAAAAGAAACTTTTCCACTCCCGGATTAGTCATTGTCGCTGAACAGATGTTCGCCGCGTTTCCGCCGCGGAAATGCTTTTCGAAAGCGTCGGCACAAGTTCCTTCATTTGTCTCGGAAGCGAACATTTCTCCGCGCGGCAAACACACGCGATAGCGACGACGAGTGGCAATGCGCCGGAAGCGAGGATTGCCTGGTGCCCTGCAAAAGAGACCAGCCTATACCGGGAAAAGAACACTGCAGTGTGAAGGGCCCTCGGGGACTGGATGTGGAATGTCCGGATCGAGGACTCTTCTGTCGCGGTATCCGGTCATGGAAGAAGAACATCACCCATCAAGTGTTGATGGGATAATTGCTGCATGGGAGTACTGTCTGATATGGAACCACAGGAATGCATGAGTTTAGCTCGCAAGGCGCAGTACATATTTAACCCTTGGGCAGCAAAGTCAGACTATTTTTGCAAAATTTCCTTACACCTCAGGGCAGAAAATAAAAAAAAGGGCAACAGGGATATGAGGACAAAGTCCGGGAAAAATCCAATGTTTTTTTTCTTTTTGCACAGAAAAATTTTGTGGGAAAATGAAAAAATCCTATGCTAAGCAATGGGCTTTTCTCAGATTAATCCCAACTTTGCCTCAGCCCACCTGGAAGGTCTTTTCTGACCTTCAGAAAACTTAAAATGCGACAGCATATGAAAATAATCCAATTTCGGCTGGCAATGGGAAAGAACCCTCCACTGTCCAAGGGTTAAGCAAATACATTTGGACTCCATTTGCAAAAAATCTCAAGAGTGACCAGAAAAAAATGCTGTTGAGAGACTTTTTTTGTAGAGAACTCTTTTATAATATGGGGAGAGAACCCCATGGGACCAAAAAACAAATGTGTTGCACAGAGAAAATTCCCAAAATCAGTTTCGGCAAAATGCGGAAAAATAAAATTCACAGTTTCTGGTAGGTCCTTGTGATTATGAACTCATCCTAAAGATTTGTCTGGATGGTAGTGCAGTCCAGGAATGAGGTACTGAGATAACAGGAAAGTACGGAAAATTATTATAGACAAGATTTCTCTCAAGAAAGTGTGCACCCAAATCTTGGACAGGTATTTCAGAGGGTTTAATTCAGGAACCATTAGGAAATTTTCTGAATTAAGGCCATATATGGCCTTAATACGTATACATTTTGGGAACCAGTATTTGCTTTAGTTGGAATTTTCCTCAAATCTGGAGTGCACATTAAATTATGGTACGGTTGAATCTCAATAACTCAAACCTCCCTATACCAAATTGTTTTCAAGTTCCTGTCTGGATTCTATTATTAAAATCAATGCATTTAAAACCGTCCCCACTTCCAGGATTTCTCCCTCAAACCTTGGTAAATCAAATTTTCTGGAGCCTTTTGGCTAACATTTTATTGTCACAGGGAAGAGAAGATCAATAAAAATGTAACTTGATGTGTTTTGCAATGAATTGAAAGTCTAATTGTGCAAATGAATGCTTGCCAAAAAGTTCAGCATCTTGTCAATTTATTCAACCCATGGTTGGTGGCAGGTCAATTTCCATTGTGCAGCAGTGCTGGGAAATTTGTGCGCTGATTTGCATTTTGGTTTTACAGGACACCATAATTCAGCTCTGCCTGAGCAGCCAAAGTTCAGAAAAATCTGGGAAAGTTAAAAGGAGTCTTTTTTAAATCCATCAATGCTAATACTATGGCAGGAATGGGGAAAAAATGCCACCCTGCAGTAAATAATTTTTGCAGAAAAATATTACAGGTTTTTTCCAGACTATCACTCTTCTGATCATGCTAGGTATTTTACATTATTTTTTTTACAAGTTGCACAAAATTGTGCAAAAAAATCCTAGCAGCAGCACTGCACAAAGGTTAAGAAGCAATTTACAGCCCAGAATATCACCAGTTGAAATTTTTTGTAATTCTTCTGTCTTTCTTCAACAAAAAATGCTTGTTTCTGTGACTCAAGACCTGTTTCTGTGAATGCTAATCCTATGGCAGGAATGTGGAAAAATTGCCACCCTGCAGTAAATAATTTTTGCAGAAAAATATTTCTAAAAATGTTTCAGGTTTTTTTTCTGACTTTCACTCTTCCAATCATGCTAGGTATTTTACTTTATTTTTTTTTACACATAGCACAAAATTGTGCAAATAAATCCCGGCAGCAGCACTGCACAAAAGTTAAGAAGCAATTTACAGCCCAGAATATCGCCAGTTGAAAATTTCTGTAATTCTTCCGTCTTTCCTCCACAAAAAATGCTTGTTTCTGTGACTCAAGACCTCCCGAACTGGCATTTATGTTTTTGCTGGTCCCTTGAAAGTTGACTTCCAGAGGTTCTACCCTGGTTACACCCAGGGTGAGAAGGTTGCAGTGTGCTGCACCCAACTGGTCACTAACTGCACTCCAGTGTCTCCTATGCCAGGATCGCATCCTAACTGCCACACAGCTCCGTCGTTAATTTTTGCGCTAGGGTAATCAACGTCTCCTTGATGCGCTGGCTGATGAAGTTATCCCCGTGCCCGAGGCGCAGGTTCTAGCTCCGGAAGGAGCAGTAATCACGTCGAATGTTCTTCCGCAGCTGGACTACTGTACTTGAAAGCCTTGTTCCTCTTGCCGTCAATTGTCTTTAATCTCGAGGATAACCTAAAACGAATTTAAATTTTCCACAATTTCGCGGTCACGACTTGAACAAAAAAAAGGAAGAAGGGCTATACACGCATAATTGCAGTGTACTGTACTGCTTTCAACCATGACCAGACAGTTGAGCTCGTCGGAAATAGCGCATATCCAGAAGATCATGTTCAGAAAATAGCGGAAGTTGGAAACATCGCACTACTTGTCGCCTATTATTTTCCGAGATACCAGGCACAAGGTAGTACTCATTAAGCAACTTCTCAGAGCTAGACAAGGATGCAGTTTCCTTGAGTTAGATACCTTGAACGCTTTTGTGAGGGGAGTATGGCACAATTTGGAAAATCCAGGATGAAAAAGCTTTGTAACACATTCTCCAGCACCAGGTGACTTATTCCTGGTGCCATTCTGCTCTGTCACAGTACTCAAGGTCAATTATATTTAAAATATTCTCTGACCACAATTTCATCAATGCAATACTTTTCATGTACTGACAGAAGCTACATAAACACAGTGATGAAATAATCTTGCTACAGCAAAATTGAATGATTCAGTCCAAAAAATTGATCTCTTCAATTTTTTTTTCGATATTATATATTTTTCTATGAATGAATGAATGAACAGAACACTTTATTTGCTGCTTTTCAGCATTCAAAATGTTCAATCAAGATTTCCCCCAACAAACCCCCTTCCCACCCAACCCAAATCAAATCTTGATTGAACCTTGTGAATGCTGAAAAGCGGCAAATAAAGTGATCTGTTCATTCATATTTTTCTATATTTTCTGTATTTTTTTCATTTTTTTCTATATAGTACAGCACTTTTCATTTTTTTTCTATTTTTCCCATATTTTTACAAAGTCCTGGGATTGTTTTGAAAGTGATTCTCTGATTGAAGAAATGAGTACCTGTATTACATTTTCTCAAGTAAAGTACCATGCATCCTTGTACAATAAGCACAAATTCACTATGTTGGCCTGACATTTGCAGGATGATGTATGCTTCACAGAGACATCTATTCAACTTTTGAGGTCATGGACAATTGTAATACTGCAAGAATAAAATGCATAGAAAATTTAATTCAGAGCTCAATTGTGCCTCAATAAGCAATTTTTAATTCCTCTTTTCATCTTTTTTATCTACCATGTTTCAGCTCATTTAATTCATTGGAATGGAGTTATTGCTAAAAAAATGTGATTAAGATTCAAATTTCCCTTTAAAGCCTCAATTTCTTTCAATTTTGACAAACCTTTACCTTGTGCTTATCACAAGGACCCTTTTTTTTTTGCTTCCGATTTGGAGGAAAAAATGTGCAAGGATTTATAGTGAACTAATCAAATTCACCAAGTTACCCTTGGTAATTATTTCAACGGAGAACTTTCCAAAATAATTGCCTAGCGAAAGTCTTGATGCGAATAAAAATAATCTGGTGCACCTAGTATTTTTGTAGCTTGCATTTGGTACATGGTTTCCATTGTATAATGAAAAATGTCCCTTCATGGAAATAACAACCAATTCAGACACAGAAAATGTGGAGGGAAATTGGTTTTTTTTTAAGATTCCGTCATACCAGAATCATTAGGCTATTTAATTTTAAGGAGGATACAGTAAAAATTATTGTAGTTTACAATATACAGGTGAACCTTGATAAGTCGAAACTCTGTAAGTTGAATACCTCCCTAAGTCAAATTATTTTCAAGTCCCTGTCCAAATCCCTTAAAATCAATACATTAAAAACCTCCGTAACTCCAATTCTTTTTTCATAAAACCTCTGTAAGTTGAATTTTCTGAGGCCTTCTGGTTATTATTTCTGTGAAATATGAGAGAAAATGATTAAAACAAATGATTTGATGCATCTTGGAAGGAATTAAAATACAAAAATAGCAAATGAACCCCTGCCTCCAAGTTCAGCACAGTAAAAACTCATCAAGAGGAACATTTAGGCCCATAATCTCTTCATTTACAATTTCCTGCAATTTTTTTACTAATCCTTACAGCAAGGATTATTTTTTTCTTAATTCTAAACCTGCAAAATCAAAACCTCCCTGCTTGAGTCAAATTTTTTTCCTAGTCCCTAGAAATTCGAATTACAGAGGTTCAACTGTAGTTCAGTATAATAATTTGCAACATTAAAACATGGATTCGAGAAACTTTCCAGACGCGCGTCCTGAAAATTTATGTTTCCTTGAACTACAGAAACAACTGATCCATGGATTAATGTGCAGCAAAATGTCGAGCTTGTCAAGTCTATGAACGATGTGCAATTTTCTCTGGAGGAGATGGAGAATAAAAACACGCGGAAAAGGCATATTTTTCATCATTCAAGCCAGGCTGTATAAAACGTTCGCGGTTGGTGCGCTAAATCTCCTCGATTTTTCAGCGTTTTAACCGCATGGATTGAAGGTCCGTTACCGGGTGTTCCTCGTCACAAAAAGTCCGACGCACGGTATTCCTGGTCTGGTCGAAAGAAACGCGAGAAATGCATCGAGTTCTCACGCCTTATAAACGAGCGCTAAATCGCATTCGCAACGTTTCACAGAGCACAGTTATTCTCCCTCACTCGTTCCGGCGTCATTCAAAACGAACGACTTCCTCGGGCCGAGGAGTTTAAAAAAAAAAATAAAATCCTCGAACGATTTCGCCATCGATTGATTGCAGCAAAAGCCCGGGGATTCCTCATCAACGCATCATTGGACGATCACCGACGCCCGAATGATTCCTTGAAGTCGTTTCCCGGCGATGAACCAATTAATTCCGCTTCATTCCTCGGCCCATCAATCACGCCAAGTCGTGGGAACCCCCTCGTGCCTGGAATTAGGGACCAGTTCCCGACCATCGACACCTGGACTATGCAGGTGACCTGTCATTCTGACGCAATGAGCCAAGAACGGGGATTACCCGTTTTATTGGTCGAGATTTTTCGATTGTGTGAAAGATTCACGACTGGTTCTTTTAAACTGAGATTCTCTTGAGTACAGCTGATCCTGTATAGTCATAAAATGTGAACTCACTCAATGATCCGCTTATGTGCACTTGCTCTTCAAGGTGAACAGAAAGCTTTATTTTCTGCTTTTCAGCATTCACTAGGTTCAATCAACATTCCCACATCCAAACCCCCTCCCCACCCAACCCAAATCCATTCAAACAGCATTTAATCACTTCATAATAGGAAACAGAGAAATTAGGTGCATATATGGATATCAAAATAAAAGAAAATACATTCCACAATGTAAAACTGCACAACTGATGTGTACGCATACACCTCCTTCTTTACCTGACATTGAAAACAAAATATCAGTAACAAGAATTGCAGCATGCCCCAGAATTATAGCAATTGCAGCAGTTACTGAACCCAATTTAAGGCACAAGGTCTTCTGCCTGTTCCCAGATAAGGTTTAGTTGAATGAACAATTTAGAGAGAATCTTTGATGAGAAATCATATAAGGTCAACAGTTTATCTTGATCCTGCTCTATGATTTAAAAAAGGTTCTCTTCATTGAAATCCAATGCTTTCTTTTACTCACTTCAACCACAATTCTATGTTGTTTATCCTTTTTTGCAACTATTCCATGTTCTCATCCATAACCTTGTTCAACCAAGTTCCTAAATACAGGTGTGTTTTAGTACTGAAGAAAATAATAAGTACTTGAGAACCACTGGAAGTGTCTTTCTAAATGTATATAAAAACTATGCAAGAAAGATGCAAATCTTACAATAACCGTAGTTGCTTGAGCTGTAAATAAAAACAACAAACTCCAGCACATCCACTTGTAAGCAATCAAAGTGTCTAGTAGTCTATTCTTCCGTCAACGGTTTGAGACAGCAGCCCCCAATTTTTGGGATACCTGTCCCACTGAAGTTTGCAAATAGCCAAGGGCCAGTCTTGA
>CAJPEX010001413.1:28840-58373 GCA_905338405.1 Notodromas monacha | reverse complement strand
CCCATACAAGGTTAATGATCTAGTCTTATTACGCACTCATGATTATTTAACATACGTAGGAAGAAAGTGGTCACAAAAATATAAAGGACCGTATCTAATCACACAGGTTATTAATCCTGTCACTTATAGGATTAAGGATCAAAAGACCGAATGGAGCGATATAGCACATGCCAGCTACTTAAGACCTTATTATAAAAATGATGAAATCATAAATGCAAATGAACTATCCTCCATAAGAGCTCAACCTTCTTTCTCTATGCAAGACAACTTGACTATTACAGATCCCCAAATACCAATAGTATATGAAGATGAAACTACTCCAATAGAAACAGCAATAATTGAAAAGGTAGAAACTCCTCCTAAGAAAAAACTCATTCCACGAATTATTCTTAAAAGAATTCAACCTGAGACATTAACAGAAAAGAATAAACAGCTAGATATCGAATTAACTAAAACCCAAGAAACAACATTAGAGGAAATTCCAAAGACCCCCGAGCAAGCAGCTGTATCCCCCAAAGTGCCTTCAGCCCCTGCTAGAATTATAGATATTGCTAAAAAGTTTTATAAGGGAACTCAAGAATTCTTCGGGAATTTAACTAATGAAATTGGAGATGATTTTGTAGAGGAAGAGCCTATCTTTCGTCGGACCTTTGCACCAGAAGATCGAAGTACGCCCGTCAAGGACAAGGGACGTGAACCCTATGGTCCTCGAGCCTTATCTGGACTTGACCCCGGAAATATAATATAGTCGGCTTGAGCGGTTCCTTCCTAGGGACAGGGATAGGTCTTCTATCTTCTTTCCGTTGCTCTTGTTGCTGTTTTTTAGGAACTGCGGTCTGCGCTTCATGGTTATGACCTTAGCAGTCAGCTTCAAGAACCCTCTTCTCAGGTAGTACCAGGTATAGATCCTGAAAAGCCTATTGAGTGAAAATGTGTACAATTGTTTTTATGTTGTATATTTGCGGAAGTATATGTCTTTGTCCTATAACCTTATCACTGACCATAGAAGAACTTCCTGAAGGAAAAGGTGTTGTTGGTACAACTAAACAAACTAATCAATTTTCACCTATTCGAAATTTTCCGAACAACAAAGGAATAACTTTCTCCAATGTATATCCTGTATGTATTCCCTCAACAAAATGGACAGTGGAAAGATCTATACCAATAGGAGAATATCAATCTAAAGCCAACAACCTGGTAAATATTCTAACTATATATTTAATGTCAATTAGAGATCCTACCTATATTCGGCAAGTACCTAATATTGCAAATGGAATACAAACAGCAATAAATACTTTAGTTTCCCTTAGCAGCTCTTTATACGACAAAGCATTTATATATGAAAAAATGCCCTCAAGAGTATTTTCCTATTTTTCTGAAAAATCATTAATGATGCAAATGGAATACAAACAGCAATAAATACTTTAGTTTCCCTTAGCAGTTCTTTATACGACAAAGCATTTATATATGAAAAAATGCCCTCAAGAGTATTTTCCTATTTTTCTGAAAAATCATTAATGAATAACTTAAAAAATATTCCTGAGCAAGACTCAACTTCCTTCGAATCCAATCGAATAATTTTGAAATCCCCAAATGCAAGTGATATATTCAACACTCTGGAAAATATAACCAACTATTTCAATAACTTGGATGCAAATGCAAGAATAAACATGTCTAGTGGAGAATTTGAATCATTAACTCTTAGTATTTTCCTATTTTTCTGAAAAATCATTAATGAATAACCTAAAAAACATTCCTGAGCAAGACTCAACTTCCTTCGAATCCAATAGAATAATATTGAAATCCCCAAATGCAAGTGACATATTCAATACTCTGGAAAATATAACCAATTATTTCAATAGTTTGGATGCAAATGCAAGAATAAACATGTCTAGTGGAGAATTCGAATCATTAACTCTATCCATGCATGCCCAACTAAACAATATAAACATCAACCTACAAACATTGCTAACCGAAATAGAGTACAGAAATGATTTGAAATTCCCTGAATATTTTATATCCCCCAATAATCTGCGTACCGCTCTGTCAAAATTCCTACAAAAAGAAAACAGCGTACTCACGGATGCAGAGCTTATTAATATCATCCATACCAACCCACTCACAATTGGGATATTCCATAATTGCAATACTGACTCTACCTCCGTATTACCCGCTTCCTGTATGTATCACGTGATGGTAATCATCCCTGTACTAACTGAAACCTCATTTTTTAATTTATTTAAAGTTCATAGTTTTCCGATAGCAGAGGAAACTTATTTAGGAAATCCTAAATGGAAAAAGGCAAAATTAATATCTGAATATATATTAATGAATTCTAACAAAATATTTGGGTTACAAAAGAACGAATTACCTGATTGTCTATCTTCCATTGACTTTTCTAGATGTCAATTATGTAAATTCTCTATTATCCCAAATCGTCATGCTGACGAATGTCTTATTGCTATTCTAAGGAACAGAGAAGAAAAAGAAGTAAATCAGCAATGTACTATGGAAAAAATAAATGCTCCAGAAAGACAATTTATTAGATTGGATGATGATGAATTTGCTTTCACTAATCTTAAGGAAAGCAGAATTACTCAGTACTGTGAGGACCAAGGAAAAGGTCCTACTCAAAATTCTTATGAATTACCATTTTCTGGTATTCTACAATTTCATAATGCTTGTAGATACACAATGATCAATGGACCATTATCAGATAATATACATAATTTAGATATACAAGGTGTTGAAATAAAAACAGTAACTGAAATTATTCCAGAATCAGACAAAAGAAAAATAAAAGATGATATTAGTGAAATACAATTACATTTCCGAGACTATGGACATATATATCTTATTGGGCTGTCCATAACTTCAGCGATGATATTATTTTGTTTTCTTTACTTTTGTTATGCCAAAATAAAAGTGTATCTTATTCGGAAAAGGAGAAATGAGATAATTAGACAAATGGATGGAATTGAACTAATGTCAACTACAAATACTAGAACATACCCCTCAATAAAATTTGTATAATAATTAAAAAATTATAGATGTACTACTCTGATAGTGAGACTTTTCCTAAAGTACACAGCTACAGCTAGAGGCCGTTGATCCCAGAAAAAGAGAGCACTAAACTATAATGTGCTGCTTTCTCTGGGGTCAGAGGTCTTTGGAACAGAGGACCTCCTAAGCTTGGGGTCCAGAAGAATTTTGGCAATCTCGAAATCACACTACCGAGTATGGCACCGTACATCCCTGACGTAATTTTAAACTGGTTCCTACCCTAAATATCGATCCCTATGTGTGACAGAAAACGTCAGCGTTAACGCTAAAGAGGCAATAAAAATCGGGTCCTTCCGCGCACCCCTATACTCGATGACTCCCTAAATGAACCTGTCGATGACTCCTGTTTCTAAAAAGAATAAAAAACTCACTCTTTGAATTCTCTGTATACCAGTATATTTTTGTCTTCTGGTATTCAAATCTTTTGACAAATCATACAAAATTGTCACTCGCGATCAATTTCGGAAACAATAGCACCAGCACCGAGTACAGGATCCGCTATTTTTATTACTCGCGTGAATTGCACGTTTTCCGGATTTCCCTCTTTATTTTGACGCACCCATTTATATTTTTCGGTCTGACCTCCAGAAGTTATTTTTATTTTATTTTCAGTTAAAACCCCTTCACCATTTAAAAGTGATGCCACTGAATCATGTCGCGTTATATTTAATGGAATATCTTGAAAAGAGGCCATTGGAAGCAAAGAATCTAGACTACCGCCCGAATCAGCATTCCCTCTGTCGTTCTCCACATCTTCCACTTTGCTGGCAACAATCCCTTCCAATTCGACGCGCTCCGGTGATGCAGATCTGGCTGGCCTTCTTGAAATCTATAAGTGTAAAATTCGACGAAAATGTTTAAACAGTCATTTTCGTACAAAAATTGCACTTACCAAAAAGCGACGACGGACGCAATTATAAACCCAATTAATCGCGAACATGGTCACCGAACCCATTATTAATCCCAAAATTAGGATCAATAACAGCAATCCCGATGACACGTGCGCAATTACTGGATTAAAATTTGTGGTACCCGCCAATATTGTTTTCACAATTTCTGTGATGGTAAATAACAACTTACTAACTAAACACTGCTGGCGCTCACAACCTACTCCTATACTGTAGAGGAGGTGAAGTGACCCTTGGTGAAGTTTTCTTTGGTAGGGGTGACAACAACGACAGCTGCAGTTTTGGGGAGCTGCGGTTGTGAAAATTGGAATCTCCACTACCACAGGAGACGAATTGGCCGAAATCACTTTTTCGACGCACCTGCCTCCTCGCAACTCAATATCAGTGCTGGGAGCACCAACACAAGCAACGTCTCCACTCAACAAGATCACCTACAACATATGAATATTATTTTCGCGAATTTATATTTGTGAATTTTATTTTACCTTGATTTGATTGAAGGATGCGCATGTGAAGTCCAGCACATCCCCAATTAATTTAACCACTCCGTCATAAGCAAAGGCGTTTCGAACACCTTCTTTGCATAAATCTTTACAATTCCAATTTGAATCGATTAATTCACAATTCGGACTATCTCCATTTGTATTATTAAAAGGATATAAAATAATACAAAAGGCGATAATTGACAACCTTTTAGCAATCATATTTTGGAAATTTTTAAATCAGATTTTTAAACGCGTGTTCTCTCGCCAAGAGCTCTGATCAGAATGTCGAAATATTTTGGTGAAAGAAAGCAGAAAGCACGGCAAATATTTTTGCACAGGGATACAATTGTATCACCTTTCCGGTCCATTGAAAAGGGTGAACACTGTTGCGTTTTTTCGCACTTTGATAAAAGGGCACTTCATGGTTCACTGACTTGGAAAAAGCAGGCTTTTTCCTGTTGCGCCGGGAGAATGTTATCATGCCCTTAATGTACGACCCTAATTTCATGAAAGCCCCTGGTGGCCCAAAAGGACCGAGCGCACCTGCTCATTAATGCAGGACGGCGCAATCTCGTGCAACTCTGTTTCTTGTACATGCATATGCCATTAATGTACGACCCTAATTTCATGAAAGCCCCTGGTGGCCCAAAAGGACCGAGCGCACCTGCTCATTAATGCAGGACGGCGCAATCTCGTGCAACTCTGTTTCTTGTACATGCATATCTGATCGGGTCTCAGGCGGGCTGAATATATTAGTCCAAACTGGTTGTCCATCCCCTTTCCCCACTTTTATTTGATGATCCCGACATTGCCTTCCAAGTTGTGCAACTCTGTTTCTTGTACATGTATATCTGATCGGGTCTCAGGCGGGCTGAATATATTAGTCCAAACTGGTTGTCCATCCCCTTTTCCCACTTTTATTTGATGATCCCGACATTGCCTTCCAAGTTGATAAAAGCTCTTTTTCTTCCTTATATTTCTTCAGTGGTTGATACCCTCTTGAGGAGAAGAGTACGTTGTAGGATNTTTCTTCAGTGGTTGATACCCTCTTGAGGAGAAGAGTACGTTGTAGGATATGTATTGGAAATACATGATTGATTGAATAAGAAGAGATATACATTTATTTCCACTTAACAACTGTGTGTTGCTGGTTTGAGGCGCGCCCGACTTAAAGGAGCGAATAATAAAAAGAGTCAAACAGAATTTGGTGATCTTTATAAAAGTTGGTAAATCGAAGTTTCATATCGATTTACTGTAAAACCTATTTTGTCAGACAACAAATTATAATTTGCAAGACATGAAGAAGTTCTCTTTAAAATGGGCTTATTCTATCCAATGCTATTGAATGTAAAGGAGAGACATTCCAGGGAATCAACTATGGCACCTTAATGACAAGATAGTGAAATGTTTCTTCCATTATATACCCTTGACAACCATTGATAATAAATGGATTGATTGATTTATAAAGAAGATCATAGCATTTGTGTGAAACAAACTGCACTGCTGGTGTATACTGTACAAGTCCTCACCAGGATTGTCCCTCACAAGTCTTGCAATGGCCAGTGAGGCATGTTCACTGGACACCACACTGAGGTCTGGAGTAGTGTCAAAGTGTGCATCACCTAGTCCATCTTCACCATGGAAGGGAGGGCCATGTCTGATGTAGGGGCCAATCAGAGGATCTTTGGCACCTCTGTAAACTGGAACCTGCAAAACCCAAGGGATAAACATAAATATAGATATGCTTCAAGATTTGGCTGTCGAAATTTCCTCTCTGGTGCAACTCAGTTCATGAGATGAAATCTGAAAATAACCATACACATAACAGAAAAATGTCTTTCTTCTTAATAAAACAAAAAAACAAGCTTCATTTCTCTCAACTGCTCAACTTTGCGGCAAGCCAACAATAATTGGATACATTTGGAAATAATTGAAAAAGTATAAATTCACATATTATGTCTTAAATTGATGTCTATATATGTACTGTATTTACTTGAGCATCATGCACCCTGGAGTAAGGCGCGCACAGGGGTTTTTCAGTTGAAAATTTTGCAAAAATCTTATCCCCGAGTAAGACGCAAACCCCAATTTTTACTGAATCTAAAACCAATAAAATTTCAAAAATAAAAACAAAAAATTTGACTTCAGGCATGAATTGAACAAAAGTCCAATCAATTTTCAACTTTTTCAGTACAAACATGTTTTCTTCTTATATTTGTTCCAAATTTCTCCATTATAATTAAGTATGATGCACACATCACTTCCTAAAACTTCTTGAAAATTTTGTACACTCTTATTATGATGCGCACCCCTTTTTTTTTCTTCTGAAATTTGGGGAAAAAGGTGCGCCTGGTACTTGAGTAAATATAGTATACTTGTTACCATGAAAACAATGTTAGCTCCTCCTACTGATACATAATATAGACAATGGAGTTGTGCTACAAAAATCTCATTACAACAAAGTCAATGCTGCTAAAAATGGATTATTTTCTACAATCCCTATACCCAATAGCCACAATGTTATTCAAATGATGTACTTTACGTTACAAGGAAAACCATTTACAGTACATAATAAAAACCATGTACATATATTATAAGAAAGCTTATTCTAACCAAACAAGATTTCCCTCTGTATTCCAGTACAATTCAAGAATTCACCACACCAGCTTATTCAAGTACTGTATAATATAGGGCCGGGCACCAAATATAGGTTTTAAATTTTAAAAGACTGAGAACCGAAACAAGGAAGAAAAAAAAACAATGCTGCATCTTTTTTGTTTTGTTTTTTTTGGACAGATATTATAACCTGGATATCCATGGCGTTCATGGTCCTCAGCACGTTGACCACCACGTTGTCCAGCCCAGTGTTGCCCTGGACGCAAGTGACGGCCAGGACTTGGGCCTTCCCTTTCCTCACGTAGTCCAGGGCCATGATGAGGGCCATGGCGTCGTCGACCCCGGCGTCGCAGTCAATGATGAGCTTCATGACGTTTCGGGCGTCCCTCGGGGTTGGTGGCAAAGGTCGCCGGCACCACTTGGTGTTACTCAATGCGCGCTTCAAAACTGAAGTCAGGACACAGGTGATGTTCATTCATTCACTCACTCACTCACTCACTCATTCCTTCAGAGATGGACCATATACAGTATGTGTGATCTGTGACAGAGGAGGTATATACAGTATACTGTACATGCAGAAAATTCACTATACTGTAGAGCTTTTTGCTTCTCTATATTTTACAAGGGTGGACCATTGAAAGTAAGACTGATTTCTCCAACAAACAGCTGCAATGGATCAAGAATGATCCTAGAGATAACTTTATATTATACAGGTTGACACTCTCTGCAATGAAATTCAGGTGATCACAACAAATTCTTTCTATGGAGAATTTCATTTTAGAGAACCTCCATGACATGGGTATATAATAGAGACCACTGTATAGGGACCAAAAGAAAATCAGTTTTACAGAAAAAAATCGTTGTAGAGACAGTCTACCTGCAATATGAAACTCAGGTTAATTTAATTATGGGTCCTATTTGCAATGATCTTATTGCACATAGTTTTAACAGCTGAATTTAGAAAATCATCTCAATTATAAAAGAAAGAAAGTACCATCAAAGCATTCTTTAAAACGTTGACCCAAGCTTATTAATCTCAGCATTTTTGGATTTGCCAGGGATGTAAATTACAGGGTTTCACATTCTGTCATGATGTCTTATACAATCTCTCCCCCCCTAAAAAAGCAGTATGAAATGAGTTTATTTTTCTCTGCAAAGGAGGGCACATGTGTCTCAATTCTTCTTCCTGATCAATTGAGACTGGGGATGTTAGATGATACAAATAGTAACGGTATAGTATTGCCACAAGCAAGATCAGCTAGTAATTTACTTGAGTCTACAACATCACAATTATTCTGACAAAATTGAGTGATTAGGATCTTTTCTCTGTCTTTATATTGATGTTACACTTGAGAAATTGAGACTGGGAGAATTAAGCACACATTGACTGCACTTTACTGATTCCATTCAAAATGACTGCATTTTTTCTTGTCAACCTATCAAGGAATAAAAAAATAAGAATTGAAATGCAAAGTTGAACGCTTTTTTTTCGCATATCAGTGAAGCTGCATTTTTTAAAACTAAAGTACAAAATTTGAAGTTGACATTCATTTGAAGTACGGTATTCTACCTCAACCAGCACATGTTTGATCAAAACAAGATCACTAATGTTTGGAAATTTGTTCAAATTTTCTCTGGTCCACCCCATGGATTTCGGGAATTTGTTTCGATGAGCCACAGCAGTTCAGAGAAAGACGCCGTCGAATCCCAGAGTTTTCTTCTCTTTATTCCCCAATTTAGGGACGTTCTCGTTGCGGTGCATCATCGATGATGAGAAATCCTCCCGCGAAATACTTGTAACTGAAAAAAACGTTTAAAGCCATCACACCATAAAATAATGCCGCAACCACGACAAAATTTGCCGCTTCTTCAAAACATCAAATAAAAATAAATGCAATCCTGACCAAGGAAAAATAATAAAAACAAAATATGCCAACGCGCGTCAGAATCGTGAAAGACGACAGTTTGATGGATTGATTGATTGTCTGCAGCGGGAAATAGGGTCCCTCGACATTCCGGAGACAAGTTTCTTTTTCTTTCTCTTTTCCGGATAAAATGCATCGCATCATTCCATTCTTTGAAAATTTAACTTCCAACCACGGATCCAGTGAAAATGAATCCCATCCATTTGAATGGCATTGTCAAGATCAATTTGAGCGCTCGCTCGAACATCGACGTCTGTATACATGATGAAACCCCTCAAAATTGGAAAACACTCCAAGCAGCACCCCACCGAAATTGTGCGCATCCCATCAGTCCAAAAATTGACAATTTCGTCGTCTGTGTGGGGAAAATGCAGAGGAGGAACACATTTTGACATAAAATGTGAATACGTTATTCTGTATATATATATAGAGTTCATCATCGAAAAGGGAGACAAAATGCAGGTGAAATTCTATTGCAACAAATATGACACGATCAAAACATTCCAGAGCTCCTGACAAAAATAGGATGGACGGACATCATGATGCTATAGGAAAAACCTCGCGATAATAAAACATTCTCAAGATTCATTACAGGTCTTTTTTCCTCTGCAGGGCTTTTTCCATTGTTGTTTAACTTGCATTCGTCAGGATTTCAGTTTTTCTCTTTCGACTTCTTTTTTCCCGCCTTTGAAAAAACAAATCCGCATTAATATTAACCATCACTCATATAGCAGCTGAAAAAAAACTTGTTCCTTCAAAGAAAAAATTAAATTGTCAACAATAACATTCTAAGGCAGGAAAACTTGGCTGCTTTCACCACAATAATTTTTAAAAACTGTATTCTGTTGAGAAATTAGCGTTATAATATTATAGTCCAGTCATCAGAAAAATAAACTGATTTTAGATTCCACCAAATACATAATAATCACCTTTTTTTTTTTTTACAAATTTCGCAAGAGTCCTTGAGGGTAGTTCAATGATATAACCTAAGATATGACCTGCACCACTGTTGGGAAACCACGCATGCCAAATTACGCTAAAAGTAAAATTATTGAAACACAAAAACTGCGAAATCAGATAAGAGTTCCAACTCTCAATGGGAAGGAACTCACCAAGGATAACCACAAAAAAAAAACAAAAGAAAACCAGAAACCCATTTCCGTTTTCCTCCCAAATTTACCAAAGACATTTGTGATCAAACTTTTGGCATGATCACTTGCTGTGAAATCCTGAAAAATCTCTGGAAGAGTTCTGTTGAGTTGTTGTGTTTGTTAAAAATTGTGTCTTTGTGCAATAATTAACTTGTGGGACAAAAGTTGAAATACATTCATTCAATTTAAACTAGGAAATCCGAAAAGGATTCCCGGCCTTGTCCCAGGCTGATTCTGTTTTTCATTTCCCAATTTCAAATCTTTTCAAACTTTACTTTATCCATCAATTTCTGATCCACTAGCAAATACAGTATTAAAAATTTATGCTAAGGTAAGTTATTCCTCAACGACCACATACAGTATGAAGACCATCAGCAGGCAGCGGGGGAATGCGTGAAACTTTGGTCTTTGCCAATAGTAAAATTGGCGGGACATACACACGCATGAATAAAATATATAGGCACGCAGTTTCGGGACTACACATAAAAATGAACACACGGCCAACAACAAGAGCAAGAGGAGCAGCAGCAGCAGCTGGACGGCGCTGATTGACGTACAGTGTTTGTGGATCAATCAATCGATTTATTGATTGATTGATTGACGGTCATCATCAGTACTTCTACCACTAGGTGACTGTTGCTGATGATGAAGCAGCAGCTGCTGCTGCAGAGCTTCGCATCCTTTCCACCAGCTGCTTGAGTCGCTCGGAGCCGTCGTTGCTGAAGGAGAACTTGAAGCTGAGCAGGTCCTTGACCGATTTGACGGCTGCTGGCTCGTGTTTGGCCGCCCGCTTGGCCCTCACCACGGACCGCAGCTCGGCCTTGACGTCCTCCAGGGCCTTCAGCGTGTTGTACTCCATGAGGGCCACGAGTCTGTCGAAGGACTTGCCCGTGAAGCGGAAGTTGAAAGTGGAGTAGGGGTTCTCGGGGTCGGAGAACACGTGGAAGTCGGCAAAGTCCCGGTCTTTGGCCTCGCTGCGCGCTTTTCCTACATATAAACATTCATATTGGAATGAAAATTCGTTGCCTCCATTTTTTTGCTCAATTTGTTTTTTGTCAATCAAGGAAATGTTTCCCCATAAGAAAAAAATATTCATTTGCGCAAATTCTTCATTGGCGTGCAGCAGTTTGTCTCGCCAAGCAAGCAGGGATATATATACCCACTTATCGTTTGAAGCAAATCGAGCGTGCGCGGCTGATTTCGAGGGGGAAATTCCTTTTTTTTTTTTTTCATTTTCAACACAGACATACAGTATAAATGAATCATTCGTGGCTGATGAAAATACATGAGTGCGAATAATGGGTGCATATAAACTCGTTGATGATGTCCACTCTTACCATTGATGTCGAATTCGCGGAATGAGCCGTTGTGCAGGACGATGTGGATGACGACCGGACACGTGGGATCGTTGTCGTCTTTGAACACGTAAAACTCCCGCACGGGCTCTTTGATGAGAGTCTCCCTGACTTTCTTCTCCACGGGGGGAAACGGAATGTTGTTCTGTTTCGCCCACTTTTCAGCCAGCAGCAGTTCCTGTTTGTTTCATTATTATTATTCACTGTGCAGTACAGTATTTGCATCAACAGTTCAGTACAGTAATGGAGTTTGAATGTGACAAAGGCTTCATTATTTCTCGACAATACGACCACCGCTGGAATAATTTTGAATTTTTTTACATTATTCTTCTCATGATTACTTTTTATTGGCAAGTGAGTGGATTCGAGGTGAGGAAAGAAAAGTATTCATTTTCTTCTCATTTCTGATTGTAAGAACAAATACATGTCATTTGAATGACATCGTAATAACTCTCATTCAAATACTGTAAAGTATCACGCCAACCTTTTTTCTTGAAGTTAGGAAGGAAAAAATTACTCTGGACACTAGCTTGGGTGATTCTATTGCAAATTTTAATTGCTATGCAATCAATCCCCAAATTGAGAAGCGAGCGAGTTATGAGTAGTTGATCCCACACATTTGCTGATAATTTTAAAATAAATATAAATTACACTTGAAAGTACAGTAAACAATTATAAACCTCGAAATAAAATGTCGTTACAGTCCTATATGCAAGTGTGGAAAGATGGTCATTGCATTGATACGAGAAAAATATCAAACGATCTCTGAAGCCCAATATTCTGTACAATAATCCCAGAAGAAAGAAAAACAAAAACAAACGAGCTATTACAATACCTTTTTACCGTTATTGTGCAAACCTTGCACAATAATTGCAATCAAAAATAAGGAAGAAACACGGATTTTTTTGTCATCTGCTCCAGCACAGCTGTTGTCATTTGCCAGAAAAGCAAGAATAAGAGCGTTGTAGAAAAGCATTCCAGTTTTCTGTTGTGAGGGTTGACACAGACAAATGAAGACAGACGGGACTATTCAAGACAGGCGTGATTATTGAGAGAAAGTCCCTAAAACCAAATCATTCTGCACACACAATTGCTTTTTTCTTTTACAACTAATTTTCCATTGCACTAATAACATCTCTGATTTTCCCCATATCCCGCCCAACTGTTTAAATCCTATATTAGTTGCTGTATTGCTTCAGTTACTTGACTAACCCAAGTGGGGAGCTATTTTTGCTGTGACCCCACAGTAGGTGCACACCAGGGTCACAATTGGTGCATATCGGATATTCTGGGGTTACAAGTGTGCACTCCTGTAGAGGAAATTTTGCTACCATTTCAGGGCAACACTTGGTGCACAAATGTGACAGAACAGGAGTATCACGCAAATGCGCCAACTGTAACCTTGGTGTAACTTATTTGTTTACAAATGTGACCCTGAGTAATCCTGGTGTGAACACAGCACAATTGCTGCACATTGGGGATATGCATGTGCAACAGAAGAACTTTAGTACACTTCAGGTGCACATTAGGGTCATTGTGTAGAATTACAAACAAATCCCCAGTGTGCACCAATTTCCCCACTCGCAAAGTATTGCTGTAATTATCAGACCAAATAGTGTAATTTTTGTTCCTTTTCACACTTTCAACATGTGATAAAAGGGAGAAACACACGGAAGTCATTTTGAAAATGCTCCGGTCACAAATTGTCTGTCTTGATTTGTCCTACATCCCAGTGTTGATAAGCATACAGTATACAATAGTGCCCAAAAGGTTTGGTTCACTCGTTTCTGCTCCAGCATCAGTACATGAGTATAGAGTAGAGTAGAGTAGACTGAGCATAGAGGATAGAGAAGTGCACCTTGAAAGGGGGAATGTTGTCCGAGATGCGGCCGCTAAAGTCGAAGGAGATGAAGAGGTCCACTCCTCTCTGGGGCCTTAGGACCAGCGGGAACGGGGAGTTGAAGGCCAGGCCGGCGTCCACGAGGAAGATCTTCTTGATGGCCGTGTCGTAGGCCTCCTTGATGCTCTTGAACAGGGCCCCGTCATCAGTCTCTTCGTCGTCTTCATCCTCATCCTCATCCTCCTCCTTCTTTTTCTTTTCCTTTTTGTCATTCTTTCCTGCACATCATTCAACACAAATCCTGTTTACAAACATGCTTATGGATATACTGTATACTAGCGAGATTGCCTTCATCAATATACTGTATACTGTACTGCAACATTACTGTATAATACAGTGGGGGACCCCGAGATATATACGGACATAATTGTTGCTTGGATTATGTGTTACCTATCACATGTTGGATCACATTTTTTGCTCAACATATAGGCCTCAAATATACTGGCAACACACTGTATTTCATTGGTTCTCATCCTGTTCATCAATAAGACCTGATGAAAAATGTCCCCAAAGTATATAGTGGATATAAACCTTTGTTATTTTCTCACCTTGGAGTCACGGAAAACAATTGTGCAGAAGAAAACTATATCAGCAGGCAGAATCTGATCTTTCGGACTATAGGAAACAATAAGCTTCAGAAGCAAAGAACAAGTCTTGCTAAACTGATGTGCACAACAAAAGACGGGGAAAGAAAAGCACCAAATTTACCTGTTACCGGATTATAAATTACAGTGAATCTATAATAACTTTGTTGAATGAATGATGCGTCTCCAAAAAGCTCCATTTTTTCACGGAAATTTTCCAATTTTTCTACAAATGTTGGAAATACGTGGCTTCTGCATCTTGATTCCTATATAGTCCAGATATCGGGGTCCCACCACTGCTGTATATACAGTACATTTCATTTGTCACATAATGGAGGACAATTGAGAAATCCAAAGATTATCCCTCCCTCCCCCCACCCCCCTTCGACAATGAATTTGATAGATTGAAACGAGTGAAACAAATCTATCACCAGCAGTAGCATCAGCAGGTGGTGGTGGTGGTGGTGATGATGATGACAACTGATGATGGTTGACACTTGATGACTGCTGTGTCTCCTCCTCCTTGTCATCATCATTAGCATCTTCTTCTTCTTCGTCATCATCCAGCAATTGCATCTGCGCAAACGGGGAGATGGGGAAGCGGTCCTGCAACTTCAAGCCACGCAGCGGGTTGAAGATGGCCCCCGCACGGGCCTCCCGGTTGTCGAACATGCTGCTCTGCAGGATCCGCTGGCCCACGGACGACCAGAACGACTTGGACTTTTCCTCCTTGGCGTGCAGCCTGTTTTATTTTTCCAAATTTAAATTCATCCCTTCATTTTCATTTGAAACATGAGCATCAATCAGTACAAGAAATGAATAAAAAAGAAAATAAGTACTGTAGTAAAGTCCCGAGTCAGCATCAAGGGCAATTACATCATACACTGCTTGGCCCAAGATGCGGATTACGGAATTGGTGCTTGAACCTTATTATTGTCCCTGCTGTGTGTAAGTTGGAATGCGTATGCAGTATACTCACACGTCGGGTCATGTTTTCCAATTATTGGACTTCATTGGAAATTGCATTTAATATAAGTTCACAGCATGATGTTGATCAAAAAAGAATTAGTTCAAAAAAATTAGTTGTCTGGTCTTTTTCATGCAGCTCGTTTATCGTCGCGCCATCGGGTCAATAAGAACAAGCGTACCTTTCATGTTCTCATTAAAGGTTGTAAAAATGCCTATACTGTACAAGCTGTATACTGCGTATAAATATCGGGTTGATGCTATTTTCTAAACGAGGCAAATCTCTTTTGCGTGCAGAATATGCGGTATACACTTTGACGCGCAAATTTCAAGAAGGATTAAAAACAGCTAAAACTTATTGTTTGCTGCTTCCTCCTCCCAGGTTCTGAATGCGTCAAATAATGTCCGTTTGACGCGATGACAGCAGCAATAACACATATATGAGCTTGAGTATCTATATATGTATAGGATTTGACGAATGAATGGTTGATTGATTGACCTACTTTTGCACTTTCCAGTAGTCGCGGCCGTGTTGCCCGCTGACCTTGCGCACGGCCCCGCGATGCCGGAGTCCCCGTCTGCGACCCGATGCGAACCCCTCATTGGATTTATTCCCGATGGGGCTCGACGATGACCCATTTCGGCGGGCCAGTAGGTCACGATCTCCACCTTCTTCTTCTTCTTGCGGCAAATCATCATCATCATCACTGGCCTTATCGGGTCTCGTCGTCGTCAGCAGCACTTCCGCACCCACCGTCGACCGTCGCCGCAACTCGTCTTCGTCCGCATTGCTCTTCCGGTCCTTATTGGTGTTTTCCGAGGCCCAGTAGCGGCGCAGGAACCGCATTTTCGGCTTGTCATTGCTGCTGGACTTGTGCTGTTGCTGTTGCTGCTGCTCACGTGGCCCGTCATCTGCCGCATACGGAGAAGAGAAGCTCATTACTTCAATATAGAAAAAAGAAAAAATGTTGGGGAACTTCAGAAAAAGTTTGTTATGCAGGTACTGAAGACCAAGATTTTGATATTAATGCCTGGAAACAATTTTTACAACTGACCTGCCTATACAAACAATTATATATTGCTTTTCTGGTATTTTCAGATTTTTTCCCCTTATTTTAAAAAAACTGAGTGGTCTTCTGAAGAATACTGCATAATAATTATCTTCGATCAGCATTCATTCCATCAGTTCCACTAATCTCTTCATTCACAGGGAATGGAAGCATGTTGCATCCACTTCAGTCAGGTTTAGTTCCAATAAGACAAAACAATACTGCATAGGCATTTCAATAACAGATACAATGCAGCAGCGACATCTAGCATATCCTGAAAATGATTATCATTAAATACGGATAAACTGCTGTACGGTGAAATTAAGTCCTGTACTGTTTATATACAGTACAGTACAGTACTTTGGACACGAAGGCAAAGAGATTTCCTTCAATGCATTTTTTTTCTCACTTGCCTGCATTATTCTGCATTTTATAAAGGCTGTCCTGCTTGTCGACGTCGTCCAGCTTTTCTTCACTGCCTTGCGAACTTTCCAACGCGTAATCCCTGTTATTCTTCCTCTTTGAAGAGTTGGACATTTTCCTGTCCGTCCTGATGATTGTTGGTGAAGCGGATGAATCATTTTTTGTCGGCCTACGGAAAGATTTGATTGGGAATTGAAAAAGCGAGTGTTTAATTATAACGGCACCTATATACTGGATGCAATGCTCGAGTACGTATGAAACTCTCACTTGAAAGGTACTGTATAATTAATAAATTGTGTCTTTGACTCTGTTTCTATACATTTCAATTCCTTATTCATCCTCGACTGTTGAGAAATTACGAAATATGTTGTACAGTACAGCACTTTCTTCAAATCTGGACTGAAATATCATCGAGCTAAAATCAGCAACACCTATGGACATTATTCATCAAATTGTAATCACTGTAGTACAGTATTTACAAACGGTGCCAGACTGCAATTTAATTCTTCAGGCGTGCATACATAATACGGTAGACTGTATCGTACATCAGTGAATATATATTAATTCACTCACTTGGATTCGGAAATTTTATAGAAACCGGTTCTGTTGGTGGATTTCTTGGCCAATGCCAACAAGTTATTCAACTTGTTGCTGTGATGCGGTTTGCTGATGGTGCCCTCTCCATCATTTTCTTGCCACCTGACGACGAGAATCAATAACGAAACAATAATGACATGGAAATTGGATGATGCAAGAAGAAACACACCAACACATGCAAAAGATAGAATCACAACAAACACAAAATTGATTTTTTCGGGTGGTTTTCCCTGCATTTCTTTCTGAAATCATCATAATTTTTTCTTGCTTGTCTAATGAGAGGGATTGCGAGTACAGTACTGTAATTTATTCCTGTTCTTATTAGCGTAGGACAAAACCCCAAACATAATCCCATATTATATTTAGAAAATTCAGCAGAGATTATTTTCAACTGCGTGTAAACTTTTGCTGGTTGCTTCTGTGCTGACAATGTCTTGTCTCGGTATTCTGATGAAAAAAAAAATTCGTCATTGTGTTGATGATGCATTATAATTTGGAATATTCAACCCATCACTTCAGAAATCATAACTCTTGATGAGGAATTTCTTGAGGACTCCTTGAAGTAATTTATGTATAACAAAGCATCAAGACTGAAAATTTCGGAGCCGTATCATACTGAATGCAGGGGGCCTTTATATAGACACTAACAGAGCAGCAACGTTTTTATTGCAACAAAGAATTCAAAATTCAACAATGAAGAGTACTGTACGTCACTTTTCTTTATGATTTTCGTTGTTGACGACGTCGTCGTCGTCGTCATCATCTTCGGTTTCATCCAACACGACATCATCAGCATGATGAATAACCACCGACTGCTGCTGATTCGGATCCTTCGTCAGTAAAGTCCGCTTATTGGCAGCAAAGGCGTGCAGAGTTCGGCCGATCCGCCTCAACTTGGCACCAGACGCCAATTCCTTCTTATTATTCTGCTTGCTGGAAGTCCCGTTGCTGTTATTGGCGACTACGGTCATTGTCGTCGTCGTCATTGGCAACTCCTCGCCTTCCGACGGACTGTCGTCGTCGTCCGCATTCGCCGTCTCCGACTGCTGCGATGACGACGACGCTTTGTTCAGAGTGAGCTCCATGTGCTCGGCTGCATTTATACAGGGTGGGCCAAAAAGAAAAGGGAGCCAATATTCAAATTAAAAATAGATCAATAGCAAATTGGGCTGCTGTGGAAATGAAAGAAAAAAACCCGCCAAATGAAAGCTCAATTTATTCCATTTTGAATGGTACCTCAGAACTCAACCTTAATCTGTTGTAGGACTAGGGTCGAATTGCAAGAAACTTTGTAAATTTGAGAAATATCAGCACACAAATCGAAAAAAAAAAATACTGGCTGAAGCAGGTTGAATTTTGGGGCAGAGGTCAAATTGAAAATCAACCTCCCTGCCAATTTGACTGTCAAATTTCACCTGCATGTGGTTATATGGTACCAATAAGTGCCACAGCATGGTCACAAGAACCAATTGAATTAAAACCTTGAAAAAAAAGGCATCAGGCAACTCCTTCCACTAAGCTGCCATTCTCCAGAACTGTTTTTAGGGATGAATTTGGCACAGGACCAATAATTTATGCTGCCTTCAATAAGAGGGTGCACATATTCTCAAAATTCAAGAGATATGGGGGTGAGAAGTGCAAACAAAAATAAAGCAGTGGGATGTTATGCTCCACTCCAAAATCCCCAATGCAACCTTGCCATGTCTAGACTGTACAATATGCATGAGAAACTTTGAAAAAATAATAATAATAGAAGATGACTCATGTCATCATTAAGATATCAATGATGCAAAATTGGGGGAATGCAGTAAATGGAGTACACTCAAGTTTATAAGGGCTGCCCTTAATATAGAAACACAATAGCTGCTGCTGGGGGTGTTCAGCCACACCTCCTGGGCAAAATGTTCAAAATTCTAAAAGGTTTTTTTATTATTTTTATTCCAATGTTTGAAGCTCCATGGTTACATGTTTAATAAGGCCCTCTGTTGGTACTTTTTACAATTGTGCTGTAGGTGCCCATCAGCAGCCACGCATTGGCAAAATTTGAGAAATACTTCCATTTCCCAAGAATAGATAGCAATGACCAGCAGGGAGGGCTGGTCACTTCCTTGAGTCACTCTCTCCCTCTGCAACAATTTTATATCTACTGTACAACAAATTATTCGTTGTTTCCTTGAATCTTGTTGCAGAGAAAGTCCACCTTTTTCATTTTTTAAATGAAAACCCATTTATTCCTAGTTGCCAGCACACACAGAACAATGATTTTCTACCTTTGTTTCTGGAGGACATAAAAGAAACAATATTCATTTGCAGGAAAAATACTCAGGACTCATTGTTATGCCTCAATAAAATGTGAATTCAATTTTCAAATGAATATAACCAACCTTGGACAAACCAAGTGAAACAAATGCAGATCATCAGCGTGGCTTTTTGAACAAAGTGCTGTGGGAACCAAATCTTGAAAACAATCATTTGTGTGATACAATTCATCCCTTGAATCCAAGGTGCGCAAAAAATGCAAGACAAAAGAAAGAGAGCCTATTCTTCCAGCACTTGCAGATATTATTATTATTCTTATCTCTTTTCTTTTGAACACAAAAAAAAGTCAGTCAGGATTTAAAAAAAATCATATACAGTACTGACAAAGATAAGGTGAAAGTGTCGGCACAATAACCTGGCAAGGAGATTTTTAAATCTTGAAAGAAAGAGCTCTGATATTCCCAACAACAACAAAAATCAGCACAAGTCATTTGAAGTTCAGTACATTTTTTTTCAAATCCATCCATAAAAGCGGAGTCAGGAATTCAAAGGTTCAAAGCACCTCAAAAATGTCTGAATTTCAATATATATACATTTTTTTTTCAATTCTGTGACTTGAGCCAAAGTGACATTGTTAATTTAGAATTTGCTTCACCAGCAATCCACCATAACTTTGAAAGAGAAAAGATGTGCAGCAGGGGCTTTAGTTTAAATATTACTTGTCCAATAACTTGTCCATCATGCAAGTATAGGAAATGACACATTGTGCATGTCATTTGATTTTGCTCATGTGAGAGGGAAACCATCAGAAAGGTTGTTATTTAAAAAAAATCAAAATTCCACCTCTCTATAATGTATATTCATCAAATGTGTTGAATATTGGCAAATACTTTTTTGCATCACGTTATTGTAGTTGTCATCGTACGTATACACTGCATCCAAGCAAATAAATTGAGCCGTCAGCATCCACGCGAATCGAGAATGCTGCCAGTCATATTGACGAAAAACATCCTATATATACACATGCAATTTATTTTGCAGCCCCGCTTATTATTATGGACTGCATGTATACATCACCGTGTATACAATACATATCAGATAGCCTCTGATGTCAACGTGATGGAATCTCCACGGCTTGCTTTCAGCGTAATAGTAGGTGTATATCACATTACAGACACACTGTCACATATTGCAGCACAGAATCTGAATGACAGGATGATCAAGGAGTTAATTGGGCCACGGTTTGTCCCCAGCAGCAGCAGCAGCAGAAATCCTCCTCATCCTCGTATTATCATTCCCGACACTGACTCGAATGCAATGCTGCTGGAATTTGCAATGAGGCGCTCTCTTATTGAAAAAAAAAAAAAACAAACAAAGCGAAACAAAACAAAAGCAGAAGAAAACATATCTGGCAGGTGGACTCACTCTCTCTCTCTCACTCTATATGTATGCAGTACAGTACAACAATCCACGCCTCTCAAACCCCCAGCACGGTATTTTCGGCAATTACTGCATTTGTTATCTACACATCAGCAAAGACGTTCATTTTGAAAGGACGAATGAGTGCATATCAAAGACTATATTTGCGAAAACGCGGAATCTTTGCCTCCATATATATATGCAAGTTCAGCATGAATCCTGTCAATTTATGCAAGATGAAGGGTACATAAATACAAGGCCCATAATTAAAATTCCCGGCATTCATTTTGTTTCCCCCTTCTTATATACATACTTCCCCGAACATATAATTTTCGAATAAGAGATTTGCTTGTACAGTATATACACACTACACTACACTACAGGATATTACTGGATATTGAAATGCGCTGACCCATCTCGCGTCGCAAGGAGTCGGCCTCGTCGTCGAGGACGTCGTCGTTGATGGACAAGCGGCGTTCGTGCGTCGGCGTCGTGACGGCCGACGAGGATCGGGACGATGACAAGGCGGCGGCAGTGGCGGTGTCCACTCTGGCCTGGCGGTCGCGCAGTCGCTCAATCAGGTCCTTCTTGTTGGCCTCGGCAATCAGCCGCTTGAACAGAATCGTGAACGCACTGCCCCAAATTCCTGTCACCAAAAAATAAAAAAAAAAATAAAAATTAGAAATCACACATTCGCAATAAATTGATACGAGCGCGAAATTCCAATCATGAATTTAATAATCTACCTCATCACCTCATTCACGTGACATTTCACCATGAATACAGCATATTTAGGCAAAATTTAAAGTAATCTGTAATACAATACTGTACAGTACATCAGGGCATGTGCAGTATATAGTATTGTGCTTTTCATCCCCTTCTATGTTCGAAATGGATTTTAAAAAATAAAGGGGAGGCTGTCATTTGTATCCAATTACTGAGAGAGAGAGAGAGTCAATGAACAGCATCCATAGACCATTGAAATAATTAATTTTTCAGTGTTGTTCTCATATCGTCCCACGTAAGCACGAAAGTTCCTGGCCTCAATAATGGAAAAAGATACGAGTCTTGACGCAACATCACGTCGTTTCAGTCAGTATAGAATATTATTATCACACTGCATTTTCGAAACGCGCAAATACTGCATGCATAATTATTACGGAATTGCCGGCCGGGAATTTTCGAGGTACAATTAATTTGCATTATGAAATGAGACGAAGGGGAAGCTTGGAAATGTTGCTGTTGTTGATGGTGAACGGAAGCCGGAATTTGACGACGACGACGAGGACAACAACAACAAACACAGCATGTGTACAGTACAGTACAATACAGTAATGCATTTACGGAAGACGTTTCATCGGCGTTTGCTGTAAACAATGAAGGAAACGTGTTTTCGTGAACATCAGTATTTGCAAAGAGGGGACCAGCACATCAGGAAATGTTTCAATAAGTCGTCTTCCTGCTGTGTGTGTGTGATGTGCGTATTTTTAATATTTACCGGGTTTCGCGACGTATTTACTCACACGTTCGTACAGTACTGTATTGCAATGTACATGTGCCTCGAAAATACGTGGGACGATGAATAATTGATACTGTACAAGAGAATGTAAAGAGGTCACGGAATATTTTCCTTTCGTCGTC
This sequence comes from Notodromas monacha, assembly GCA_905338405.1. NCBI lineage: Eukaryota > Metazoa > Arthropoda > Ostracoda > Podocopida > Cyprididae > Notodromas > Notodromas monacha. Next base: position 36,032 of record CAJPEX010001413.1, on the reverse strand, counting down.
TTCCGTGTTCCCAATACGACGTCGTCCACGGCTGAGCTGACAGAGCAAAAGGAAGGAAGCATCAGCAGCAACAGTTTCTCATTTGCCCGCGAAAAACAAACAAACAAACGAAACAATTACAGTATTGTTAGCAGCAGCAGACAAATCAGCATCACGATGTCGTCATTTACTTTGCTGTACAGTACTGTAACGACAAAAACTCCATCATTACGGATGACTGTAAAGACCTATATACAAAGTATTATAGTACAGTATATAGAGCATCTCGTCTATTGTTCATGAATTTGCTCTGGGAATGAATAAGATCCTTATTGCTCATGAAAATATTTCAATTAATTTGAAACGTTGACGCAGACTCGTTCCGCATCTCCATCAGCAGCAGCGCCCGAGGAATAATTCGAAAACACTGTATATACATACAGTGTTGTACATAACTTTATACACAAGTGACATACAGTATCTTAGTCGCCACGAATAAAACAATCTCAACTGGACATTTTACTACATACTGCACAGTACTGCCCTACAATAATCAATTATAGTAACATCCATCCATGCCAGTATACCATCAAGCAGAATTTTCCCCTTTTGTGATACAAATCATGCAACAAAAAATAAATTAAATTCATAAAATTTCTCATCTTAGTATAATTCCCACAGGTCTTTCTCACAATGAAGTCGTCGTTCAACTCATGACCATTATCATCATCATCATTTTTTGTTACGGTAGTCGATAAGCCATTATATTGTCGCTCGTTCTGTTCATTCGTCCAAAACAATATGCGTGCGAAAATTATATTCCACGAGGTTTTCAAGAAAACCCTTATCCCTGTCGACGAAAAGCAACAACAAAATGCTGTGCTTGGATACAGGGACACAAGTTTTACTATACAGGAAGTACAGTACAGTATAGTGTAACTAAATTATGCGGATAGGATGCTATCAAAAGAAGCTTACAAAGCTTTACAAAGAATAAATAAATAACTGCAACAGGCACATCAAAATAATTTTAAGCAACTATTGGCTACATTCTGTATATACACATCCTTTGTGGGGTTGCGTCCATGTGGCGTGACCAGAGCGCAGCATCCTCACTTGGGCACGCCGCGCAGCAACAAGCAGCGCAGGGACCCGGAAGCAGATAGGCACCCGGTTTGCTGCATTGCGGTAAACCAGGTCAGTAACTACCTGATACAGATCTCCAGCAGAGGAAGCTGGGACAAAGTCCCAAAGACTTCGGGATTACATTATTCAGAGATTGGGATTGCCTTATGGCGGTTGTGCAGAGCTATTCATACTGTTGCAATTATCTGTTGTTTGCCTGAGTTTACCCGAGCGTACTTATTGTCCTTCTGTGGTCACCCTGTGCCTGCATTAAAGTTGTGCTGCATTAAGGGACTCTCTTGAAGAGGATCCGGCCTCTAAAGGCTGTTTGCTGTGTCCAATTCTTTACTCTCTTCTTTGTCGAATAATTGGCCCGACATCCTTCATGATAAAAGGTTGACTTTTGTGACAAAAGAAAAAAATCACAGGTTCAAAAACAAAGTTTGTACAGCAATCCATCAAGTTTTTTTAAAAATGAAAAAGTTTTGGAAATGGGTTTCGATTTTGATATTTTCTTCAGAAAGCGTGGATTGCAGGTTTTAAAATTTTGCGTCTACGAGGGTTTATGCTGAAAAAGTCCTGAAAAATAGATGAATAGAAAGAAAATACAAATTTTCAACCTTTTTTTGCAACTTGGGAACATTTTGAACTTATTTATCATTTAAATCTATGGAAAATCGTCATTTATTTGTACAAAGAAAAAGTGGAATGCTTGCGGAATGTACGCTAATATTGTACAAGGTACAGTACCAGCAAAAGTGGAAAAGTGGTCAATAAGAAATCACTAAGCAAGCACCTATACACTTAAAACTATCTTGAGTAATGAATCATTTGCCTGACTCGACCAAACAACTTGAATTCAATCCTACCAAACCTAATATGCTGGTCACGGAATCATGCCAAACAGTGAAAGAAAAAGCAACTACAGTACTGAACAGTTGAACCTTGATGAGTCAAACCTCCATGAGTCAAATATTTTCCCCAAGTCCCAGTCTGAATTCACTACTCAGGAACAATGCATTAAAAACCTCTATAACTAAAGGCTAAGGCTCAAATCTTTCCAAATCCTTATATTTCAGGCTATTATTTCAGTGACACATCAAGGTAAGAAAAAAGCAATAAAAATGTACAGTAACTACTGTACTGATGTACTGTAAAAGTGTTTTGAAAGGAAGGGAAAGACAAATTGGGCTAATGATTTACCCTTGCCTCCATATCAAGCACCAAGTTCAACAGTGCCCCTGCTTTCAACTCATTCAAGTTCCACCAGAATACAGTGACAGTGTATCAATATTTCCTCCTGCAATTCTTCCATCTCTCCCACAGCAGATGAAATAACGCTTGTTTTCCCTGACTCAACACCTCATTCCTAACTCAAGTACTTTTGGCTGCTGGTCCATTTAAGAGATGTTTGATTGTATTGTACTCTACAGTTGACCCCTGCAAAACAGATTTTTGCAGAACAGACGACCTCTGATGCAGGCAGTTTTTTTCTCTTGCACAACAGACAAATCCACATAACACTTGAGTCTGCACCATCATGCAGTGGACGTGAGTCCCTCAGTAGGTCCACCCCCTTGATTCCCAACTTAATTTGAATATAAACTGTCTTCATTATTGCCATGAATGTGTGTGCATTGTGTTTTTTTTTCTTCAACTTCTTTTGGCTGTATTCTTGCTTATTTTGCACAAGCTAGTGTAAACATTCTTATAGAGCAAAATTGAATTTTCACAACAGATTTTTCACACAACACGCATCAAGTCCCGTTATGTAAGGCGTCAACTGCACTGTACAGCAGTATTCTAATAACGACGACAATAATAATTAAGCCATGATGCAGACATGCAGTTCACCTTGAAGGTAGGTCAGCGGCGGCTCCGGATACCGCTTGATGATGCTGCCGATGTAGAACTTGCTGCCAAAGTCCTCGGTCTTGAGGAAGACGCCGTACTTGGGCATGCCGATCTCGAAGGGCGAGAACTCGACCCACTCGTGGAACTCGTCGGCCGACACGTCCCGCTTGGCGTGCAACGCCGTGTACAGCGGGAACGGGGCCGTGCCAAGGGCCACCTTGGCCCGCTGCTGGCTCAGCACGACTTGCTTCCTCTACGCATTTCATACATACATATTTCAGTATGAGTACGTACACATTCAATTATTCAAGTTACGATGAAGAGGAATAATAACACAGCACAATAGCGAGACGAGCATTACTGAGCATAATATACAGTCCATGTTGATACATCAGTATACTGTACAGGGATTTCAAAAACATTCACAAATAATTAAATGTATGCAGCATACAAGCATATTGCTGATGATGTATATACGCCAATACAACATATGGCATTATTGATCGATGAGTCACTCATTCATTTATGTATTACTGGCCCTATATATACAGTACTGTATATACAACAGGGATCTAACAAATGTTCCTTGAATGGAGATTGGAACGGCATACGAAAGACTGACCTGAGAAAAAAATAATTACTCTTGAGAAAGAAAGAAAAAAAAATTCTTCGGCATTCAGCCCTGTTATTTGGACGTATTAATTTTTTTTTTCTTCTTTAAATTAAATTTCACCCTGATGGCAACTATTTCTGCCCTTCAGCAGCCCAAAAATGAGGCGCCCATTTCGCAAATTTCGTGGCTTCCCTTCAGAATTGTTTTGTTTTAAAAAAAAAAGGACATGGCATTAATCCCAAGGGTTCCCGCCCTTAATTCCGCCATTTTCGTCAACAGTCCCCACTTGGGACGGGAATCAGGCGGCTGTTGATGGAAATGGCGGGATTATCTTGATGACCTGGCGGCAATAATACCCTTGGAATGATATAATCAATATATTAATTACGGAATAATAATTCATGCATTAGTTACGGAAAAAAAATCAATAGATTAATTAGGGAAATACAGTGAGACCCACACATGCAGACACCTCGACCTGCAGACAATTCGACATACGGACACTTATTTTCCCTGAAAAAAAAATTAATAAAAAAGGCCCGACATGAGGGCACCCCAGCAAAAAATTTTGGAGTTGGGTGGCTAGTTGCCAGCGCACTGCTGGTGCGCCAGCGTTAGGCGTCGGCCCCAACTCCCAATGTGTCATTTTCCAGCTCCCAGTGGGAGTCAGGGTACCCGTCTNGGACAACAACAACAAACACAGCATGTGTACAGTACAGTACAGCAGTACTGCATTTACGGAAGACGTTTCATCGGCGTTTGCTTTAAACAATGAAGGAAACGTGTTTTCGTGAACATCAGTATTTGCAAAGAGGGGACCAGCACATCAGGAAATGTTTCAATAAGTCGTCTTCCTGCTGTGTGTGTGTGATGTGCGTATTTTTAATATTTACCGGGTTTCGCGACGTATATTTACTCACACGTTCGTACAGTACAGTACAGTACAGTATTGCAATGTACATGTGCCTCGAAAATACGTGGGACGATGAATAATTGATACTGTACAAGAGAATGTAAAGAGGTCACGGAATATTTTCCTTTCGTCGTCTTCCGTGTTCCTAATACGACGTCGTCCACAGCTGAGCTGACAGAGCAAAAGGAAGGAAGCATCAGCAGCAGCACTTTCTCATTTGCCCGCGAAAAACAAACAAACAAACAAAAAAAATTGCAGCATTGTCAGCAGCAGCAAACAAATCAGCATCACGATGTCGTCATTTACTTTGCTGTACAGCACTGTACATAACGACAAAAACTCCATCATTACAAACAACGGTACAGTATATATAATTTATAGATGGCTGTAAAGACCTGTAGAGAGTACTGTATATATTATAGAGCATCTCTATTGTTCATAAATTTGCTCTGAGAATGAAGATCCTCATCGCTACCTTATTGTTCAGGAAAATGTTTCAATTAATTTGAAATGTTGACGCAGACTCGTTCCGCATCTCCAGCAGCAGCGCCCGAAGAATAATTCGAAAACACAGTATATACAGTGTTGTACATAACTATGGACAAGTGACATATCTTAGTCGCCAGTTCGCCACGAATAAAACAATCTCAACTGGACATTTTAATGTACTATGCAGTACTGCACTGCAATAATCAATTATAGTAACATCCATCCATGCCAGAATACCATCATCCAAGCAGAATTTTCCCCTTTTGTGATACAAATCATGCAAAAAATTAAAATAAAATTAATAAAATTCCTCATCTTAGTATAATTCCCACAGGTCTTTCTCACAATGAAGTCGTCGTTCAACTCATGACCATTACCATCATCAAAGAAGCTTACAAGAAGAAGCTTACAAAGCTTTACAAAGAATAAATAAATAACTGCAACAGGCACATATAAATAATTTTAAGCAACTATTGGCTACATTCTGTATATACACATCCTTCATGATAAAAGGTTGAATTTCGTGACAAAACAAAAAAATCACGGGTTCAAAAACAAAGTTTGTACAGCAAACCATCAAGTTTTTTAAAAATGAAAAAGTTTTGGAAATGGGTTTCGATTTTGATATTTTCTTCAGAAAGCGCGGATTGCAGGTTTTAAAATTTTGCGTCTACGAGGGTTTATGCTGAAAAATAGATGAATAGAAAGAAAATACAAATTTTCAACCTTTTTTTGCAACTTGGGAACATTTTGAACTTATTTATCATTTAAATCTATGGAAAATCGTCATTTATTTGTACAAAGAAAAAGTGGAATGCTTGCGGAATGTACGCTAATATTGTACAAGGTACAGTACCAGCAAAAGTGGAAAAGTGGTCAATAAGAAATCACTAAGCAAGCACCTATACAGTACACAAAAAACTATCTTGACTAATGAATCATTTGCCTGACTTGACCAAACAACTTGAATTCAATCGTACCAAACCTAATATGCTAGTCACGGAATCATGCCAAACAGTGAAAGAAAAATCAACTACTGAACAGTTGAACCTTGATGAGTCAAACCTCCATGAGTCAAATTTTTTTTCCAAGTCCCAGTCTGAATTCGCTACTTAGGAACAATATGCATTAAAAACCTGCATATCTCAAGCTAAGGCTGTCCCCCTCAAAACTCCACAAGTCAAATTTTCTCAAGTCCTTATATTCAGGCTATTATTTCAGTGACACATTCAGGAAAGAGAAAAGCAATAACAAGGTACTGTAAGTACTGTACTGTACTGTAAAAGTGTTTTGAAAGGAAGGGAAAGACTAATTGGGCTAATATGAACCTTTCCTCCAAGCATAAAGTTCAACATTGACCGTGCTCTCCACTCATTCAAGTTCCACCAGACTATACAGTGTATCAACATTCACAATATTTCCTGCAATTCTTCCTCCTTACAGATGAAATAACGCTTGTTTCCCTGACTCAAAACCTCATTCCTAACTCAAGTACTTTTGGCTGCTGGTCCATTTAAGAGATGTTTGATTGTATTGTACTCTACAGTTGAATCCTTGCAAAACAGATTTTTGCAGAACAGACGACCTCTGATGCAGGCAGTTTTTTCTCTTGAACAACAGACAAATCCACATAACAGACTTGAGTCTGCAGAAGTGTGCACCACCATCAGTGGACGTGAGTCCCTCAGTAGGTCCACCCCCTTGATTCCCAACTTAATTTGAATATAAACTGTCTTCATTATTGCCATGAATGTGTGTGTATTGTGTTCTTTTTTCTTCAACTTCTTTTGGCAGTAATCTTGCTTATTTTGCACAAGCTAGTGTAAACATTATTATAGAGCAAAATTGAATTTTCACAACAGATTTTTCACACAACACGCATCAAGTCCCGTTATGTAAGGCGTCAACTGCACTGTACAGCAGTATTCTAATAACGACGACAATAATAATTAGGCCATGATGCAGACATGCAGTTCACCTTGAAGGTAGGTCAGCGGCGGCTCCGGATACCGCTTGATGATGCTGCCGATGTAGAACTTGCTGCCAAAGTCCTCGGTCTTGAGGAAGACGCCGTACTTGGGCATGCCGATCTCGAAGGGCGAGAACTCGACCCACTCGTGGAACTCGTCGGCCGACACGTCCCGCTTGGCGTGCAACGCCGTGTACAGCGGGAACGGGGCCGTGCCAAGGGCCACCTTGGCCCGCTGCTGGCTCAGCAC
>CAJPEX010001413.1:8866-28630 GCA_905338405.1 Notodromas monacha | reverse complement strand
ACTGACTCAACAGAGGGACATTTTGTGATAAAATTGCAAATACATTTCAGGACAAATTACAAGAAACTGATAATTCCAACCCTAAAATTGATGTAAGAAAAGTTCTTGGGCATTTCTCTCACAAAATTTCCATCCATATTTAGCTAATTTAAAAAATTACCTCCAGCATAGAAGGACTTTGACTTTTTCTTCACTTGAATGTTATTTTTGAAGATGCCAAAATTTCAGTGTACAGTACAGAGATACACTATTCAATGCTCCAAATGTTCTTATTGAGTTGAAAATGTATTCACATTCAAGTACTTGGCAAACAAATTTTTTCAGGGAATTCTGAAGAATATTTCTTCCACAAAACACCAGTTAAAAATTATATAATGTAAGCCTATGGGAAAACAAGACTCAACTTAGGGACACTTGTGATGCACAAAATGTGTCCGCATCTCGGGGTCTCACTCTTCATAGAATGATAATCATTCGGTTAATTATTGGAGTCCATAATAATTATTGCCAACTTACAATTTAAACAACCCTGCATTACATATGCTGCTCCTATTACTATAGACTGCATGTACATTACATACGCATACAAATTATACAGGCGGACTCTCTGTCTCTCTCTATATATGCAACAGCTGTCGTGTCTATCATATATATAAATACTGTAAATATATAAAATGATTTCTCGCGTGGTTCTCTTCTCTTCCCACCATGTGTCATGTATAATAAGGGGTTTATTCTTCTTTAATACACAGTAGATGACAATAAATAATTTTTCGCGAGTCACAATTATTGAAATTCTTCCTATATACGTACTGTATATATATATATAGAGAGAGAAAGATAGTCCATGATGGTCACTACGACGACGACGACGACGACGACGATCAGGAGAATGATGAGGAGAAGAACATCAATAACAATATGACTCGCCTCCGGCATGATGGCGTCGGCCAGCATGTGCGAGAAGAAGTCGGTGAAGGAGACGGGCTGGCCCGCTGCGTGCTTGCGGGCCATGAGTCGGGCGTACTTGACGACCCTCGACGCGTTCAGGTTCTTCTTCCAGTCCCGCTCCGTCACGTTCACGCGCAATTCGGTCTGCAGGGCGTCGGGGTTGCCGGGGAACTCGGGGTGCGAGTAGAGGGTGGACAGGAACCTGCGCAGGATCATTACAGTATACACTACAGTACACGTACAGTGTTGAGGATTATCTTTTTTAAGTCGATGTTTTTTCCCTTGAAATTCTACACACTGTATAAGAGAGGCTCGGCTGTAGTTTAAATTTTCGCGGATGCAATACTGAAGTTGCCTCTGACCACCAGCAGCAGCAGGAATCGCATTTATAGCGCGGGGGTGCATCACATACAGTGCTGTATGCACATAAATACACATTTATTTATTTATTTATTCATTCATTTACGTTGGTGTGCTACTGATTCTGCTGGTCGTCGTGATGATGACCGCGCGTGGGGTATATACAGCACACTAATACGTGTACAGTATACTGTACTCGTATGTATGTATGTATATCCACAGCGGTGGCAAAAAGCAGTTCCGTGTATAGGCAGCAGCAGCAGCAGCAGCATGGATACACATTCCAGTCCCGCTCCGTCACGTTCACGCGCAATTCGGTCTGCAGGGCGTCGGGGTTGCCGGGGAACTCGGGGTGCGAGTAGAGGGTGGACAGGAACCTGCGCAGGATCATTACAGTATACACTACAGTGTTGAGGATTATCTTTTTTAAGTCGATGTTTTTTCCCTTGAAATTCAACACACTGTATAAGAGAGGTTCGGCTGTAGTTTAAATTTTCGCGGATGCAATACTGAAGTTGCCTCTGACCAGCAGCAGCAGGAATCGCATTTATAGCGCGGGGGTGCATCACATACAGTACTGTATGTACATAAATACACATTTATTTATTTATTTATTCATTCATTTACGTTGGTGTGCTACTGATTCTGCTGGTCGTGATGAGGATGATGACCGCGCGTGGGGGTATATACAGCACACTAATACGTGTACAGTATACTGTACTCGTATGTATGTATGTATATCCACAGCGGTGGCAAAAAGCAGTTCCGTGTATAGGCAGCAGCAGCAGCAGCAGCATGGATACACACACCATGCTGAGAAGAAGAAGAACCTACAACTAGCAACAGCATTCAGTCACGCACACTCACTCACTCACCAGGAAGAGCCGGACAGGGCAGACGCGTACGTGACGCAGTCCCAGATCCCGGATCGCATCATGGCCTTGGCGCAACCCAGCATGCCCACCATGGCGCGGTACCCGCCGCCAGAGCCCAGCACAGCGACTATGGGAACCTATATACATATGCAGTATAAATGTATATGCAATATCCAAAAATATTCATTTGGCAATGTTTATGTTCAAACAGCATATACAAAAGGCGACAGCGAGGACACAAAAAGTTACATTAAATTCATTAAAAAAACCGGCCAATTAAAAAAATGTAATGGATCCCCTGTAATATTATCAGCACGTCATATTCATCTATATAAGCTACTGTACAATAAGCAGAGTATATAAAATGTGCCCAAGGCATATTATTACAGGTGTAATTCCGTCCCAACAAAAAACTGTATCTGCTCTAATGTATTCATGATTACTGTATCACATCGACGCGATTTAAAAAGGGTCCTTGATTATGAACGTACCGTATATGTTCAACCACTGAACCGTATATCTATATTATGCACTAATACAGCATAAATCATAATACAAATTACTTTGTAAATCATGTTCAACTTCCATATACAGAGTAATAAATGTACAGTATTAAAACTATAGTGAGACCCCCACATGCAGACACCTTGACATGAGGACAATTTGACTTGGGAACATTTATTTTTCAATAAGAAGGGCATAAAAAAGGCCCATTGTATGGACACTGACTCAACATGAGGACATATTGCATGATACAATTGCCAATGAATTTCACAAAAATTGACTTTTATTTGCCTTGATTGCAAGAAACAGATACTTCCAACCCTTAGATTTATGCAAGAAAAATCCTCTGTCATTCCTCCCATCATTTTCCCATCCATTCAGCTAATTAAAAAAAAATTGCCTATTGCAACATAGAGGGACTTCCTTCTCTCTTTGTGACTTGAATGTTATTTTTGAAGATGCCAACATTTCAATGTACACTATTCAATGCTCCAAGTGTTCTTATTGAGTTGAAAATATATTCACAGGATCAAATTCATAGTGGCAAACCATTTTTTTTATGGAATTCTGGAGTACACTTCTTCCATAAAACACCAATTAAAAATGTTAATAATGTAAGTCTATGGGAGAACAAGACTTGACTTAGGGACAATTCAACACACTCTTGATGCACCATCAATTACGTTTGCATCTGCATGGGGGTCTCACTTTTATGAGTATTTTTTGGTGCAGAGTGTATATGCTTTGAATTGTACACGCAGGTCAGTGTTATATACCATCACCAGAAATTGTCAATTTTCTTTCCAAGTGTTTTTCAAACGAGAAGACAATTCTGAATTGATACTCAAAACAGGTACGGTATATACATTTGTTATCCTAAATCGGCGAAAGAATAAACTCAAGACACTTTTGTCCAGAAAGAAACGTCTTCCTTTCTTGAGCGATTAATCCAAAATTTAATCCTTCCAGGACAACGTTCTGTCGAGAAGATTCCTAATTCTTTATGGCTGGGGTAAAAGTGAATCTAGACTTCTCTTTAAGTGAATACGTATATATTTCTGTGAGCTGTAACCAACAAGAGTCAAACCAGCAATGAATGCTGACACATACACTTCGCGGTACCTTTATAGATTTGGAATAACCCAGACGTGCTTGTGCAACTAAAACGGGGGAACAGAAAGGGGGCCGGGCAAATGACCGGGAACCAGACAGTGCATCTAGGACATGCGGTGTCCTTGTCTGCTTCAGGGCAGCAAGTTGCTAGGCAGATATTGCAAATATAGAGAGCAGTATTATTCACATGACGTAGGACACTATAAGCTATTTCTTTCGGTGACACATTACTAAATGATATTTAAAAACAGGTCTGTTTGAAGATCGTCATAAAATCTTCCCCCGAAGTAAATTACAATACTGTAATACAACAGATTTGTACGCTTCATTCAACATACTGTACAAAGAATGGCAAAAACTTTCACTTGAGGCAGAATCGCGGATGCAGCAACAAGCAGATGCTTCATCTCTATATAGTCTAACAAGTATGTACTGCAGTATTATATACATGTATATGTATATACGCTTTGAACATAGTAGCCAAATTCTCCCGCCTCTAACTGTTTACTTATGTCTGCTGGAAAGTGTCTGGCGAGAATGATAAGAGAGATGGAGACAGAGAACACGATTTTCGCGGAGAGTTTCTCGTCGTATACGGATCATGACACGAACCTCACCGTAGTTGGCCGGGGCATCGGGACAGTTGGGCCCCAGCAGGTTCCGAACTGCTTTGAACACGTGCGGGCAGCGTTTCCTCAGGAATTCCTTCTCGCCCTGGCACAGCGCCAGACTGTACCGCAAGTCGGACTCGGCTCTGATGATGATGCAATACGTCGCAAAAATTAGAATAACGGGGAAATTAAAATAATAACACTTGTACAAATACAAAAATACTGTACAATAGTACTGCAGTACTGTATTATAAAAGTCCGATCCTAGACTCATCACGTTTGTTAATACAGTACAAGTAATGTTTAAAGAGGGAATATATGCAGTACATGCAGTTGTCATTTACAGGCAAATTCCTGCCATTTCCCTTACCGAAGGGACATTTATTTTTTCTTATACTTTTACTTATTTCAGGAACAATCGATGAGAAAATCTGCTAAACGTAATTGTTTTAATACAAATAAAGGGCAATCCTAATCCTATATACGACCTGCTGGCGAATCATGAATTGATTACACAAATATCGTTCGTACCTTATTGCATACAACAATTAAAAATGAATAGTATATACAGTACTCACTGAGGCGTCAGCAGCAGCTCCATGTGGATAAATCCCTGTTAATAAAGAAATGGAAACCACGAATTACATACTGTAAAAATATTGCGGCAAAGGATCAACTGCGAAATACTTCATCAGACCAAAACGCCAAACACCTGCTGTACATGAGTTAATCGATCAAAATTTAAAATTAATTTGAGGAGACGTTCTTATTGTCTATTTTACTGTGACGACCAGCAAGACAAGCATATAATCAAAAACATCAGAAGATGCACACAATAAAACACAATGCAAGGCACAATAATCCAACCGTAATTTTTCAATTCTGTCATTTCATGATTCTTATACTTTCATGTAAAGTATACATGCAGTATACTGCACGATCTTTTCTTAATTTTTTAAAAAAAATGAATAATTATTTTATAGAGTGTGGAAAATAAAACTCGAACCTTTCTGATGGGGATCTTCTTCTCGTGCACGATATGCGGTTCAATGTCCGGACGGAACGGGATCGTGGCACGTCCAATCACATGGTCTTTGGTAATGTTTGAATCAACAACTACAACTTCTGTTCTTATTATCCATTCGATGCAGATGATGACGCGTAACCAAGTGTATGTATATACAGTATATATACACATGAATGCAAATAATGGAGAGAGAGAGAGAGAAAGAAAGGGAAAAAAGTAAGTAAATGGCACATCATATCCTCTCATACATATAGTATAGTCGTCGATTATATATACAGTATATATATTCAGTACATGAAGCAAATAACGATTTCTTCAAACAATTGACGTATAGTGTTACAGCAATACATACAGCAGCACGCATTAATATTATCATCATCATCATCATTGTTGATGCTGCATCTCTCACTATTACGTACCCAAAACGAGATCACTCTGTTCCTCGAGGTCCACAAAGAACTCGAACTCATCATCCCACACCGGGTTCAAATTGTTGTCGACGGGCTTCGTCTCCTTCCACCCGTTGGGTGTTTTCGGCACTCGCAGTCGCACATAGGGGTCAGGCTTGTCGACTGAAACGTATATAAATACAGTATATATACAGTGCATGCGATGATGAATGCACATATTCATTATAATCGTCGATCGAGTTGAAATAATATACGCGGTACGATGATGACACACACGAAACAAATTATTATAATCATCATCATCATCGTGATGCAGAGTGCACGCGGTATATTACCAATAACGAACAAAATTGTATATATATATATATATATATACGAAAGTCATAATGCTATACGAAAACTCACAGAAATCTTTCCAGGAACCCTTGGAGATGTTCTCGCCCCTGACGACTTTCACGTCCAGTTTGGCACATGACCGATGCCCGACCTGCAAATAATATACAATAATAGACGCAATATTCAGGATGTTGCACAGTAAGTGAACATTCACGATTTTAATGCGACTTACAACAAATACTGTACAGTACACGATTAACCAATATAGAAACACAGTTCTTTTATTAAAACCTTTCAAGGAGTATATATGAAAAGCAAACATTTCTTCTTCGATCCGATATTTTATATACACATCTCACATATACGAGGGTTGTCCCAGTTCTGATTCATGACCTTGGGTATTTCTAGAATATATAGGTGCCACTAAATTTTTTTTAGCCCATGTAATTAATTATAAGGCTCTGGGAATTTTTTCAGATTTTCATACACATTTTTACATTTACTGCATGATGGTAAGTGAAAACTTTCCGGTTTTGGAAAGGGTTTTCCACTCATGAGTCATATGTCACAAGTTGTCACACATTTTTTACGCCAGAGAAAATTTTGAAAATTTTATGTTGTTTTCTTGTGCTTGTGTTTTCAATAACACAAAAAGGCCAGATAAAAATGTTTTCAGATATTGGTTTTATCTGGCCTGAAAAATGTTTGACAACTTGTGACAGGAGTGGAAAACCCTTGCCAAAACCAGAAAGTTTTCACTTACCATCATGCAGTAAATCTAAAACTTTGTATAAAAATCTGAAAAAAATTCCCAGAACCTAAACCTAGCTTATAAATTGCATGGACTAGATTTTTTTTTTCGAAACAGCACTTATTCTAGAAATTCCCAACGTCAATCAGAACTGGAACAACCCTCGTATATACCGTACGTTTCAACAATGAATTTTTTCCCTATTCTCCATTCATCATTAGCAATATTCAATAATGAGAAGGCTTATACTTTAATCTCAAAAATAAAAGTCAGCATATTGAAAATGAATATTTTAATAGCATTCATTTTATAAATGTAATTTCGTATACTCTGAAATGTACAAGGTATTTTCATTTCCATCTGCTCCTTGTTCGAATAACTAATGTACGTCGTTCGCCGAAGGACTGCATGAGCATGAGAAAAAGATCGGGCTCAGCCGGGATTTGAACCCGGGACCTCCTGCACCCAAAGCAGGAATCATACCCCTAGACCACTGAGCCTCGTTGAAGAAATACAGGGATTCCTCGTGTACATATATTAAACAGGACTTTGCTACAATACGACTTCCTGCAGTTCCTACCCATGGTAAATTGTCATGCTATTGCGTCAATAAAATGCGAGAGCATTGCACTTACTTGGAACAGCTGGAAGCAGTCGAAGCCGCTGTTGGTTCGGGTCACGCCGATTTCAAAGGACCATGGGAAAAGGAAGAAAAACAGCAGACACACCCATCGTTTAATGCATTCCTCATCGAATATATCGCTCATCAGTTATGTACAGTATATAGATGCCACTTCAAAATGGCATTTGAACCGTATAGGACTGAATACGTAATATACTTTCCGGCACAATATTCACGCGACGACTTGGAAAATATGCTCAGTAATTATACCTTGCCTTATTATTACTGGAAAATGTTCTTCCGCTTTGAATATTTCCTATATCTTCCATGCTGCGAAGGAATAATTTCGAAAATGTGAGGTATACATTCCACTATACGTGTAATACTGTGCATGCCGCACTCTTCGGCATAAACGAAAACAGATTTCCGGAGCCCAATATCGGATTCATCCTCATTGCGCCAATTTTTTTTTTTTAGGGGGAAAACGGCGAAAGGAATTCTCATGGTATTCTTGCAGATACACGTTTCTTTCTTATTCAACCTTTCCCTTGTCACAAAAATGCAAGAAGTCTAGTTTTCTGCGGCAGTAATTATGATTTAAGCACAGTTAATGATCGAATTTCAAATTAAGTGAGCGATCAATCAATTTCGATGTTTTGTGGTGCACACCATGTACAGTACACTACAGTATTTTAGAGGTACGTATAAACAACAACAACAACAACAAAGAATTCGTCGCAGAAATTCATTCGTTATAATCAGTTTCGCTGCAACGACCTTCTATACTATACTGCTCAGTAATACACATGATATATTTTGATAAGTCGTCAACAGCGTGCAAAGGAAAGCCCGCGCACTTATCAGCATTCCCGTAATAATAAGTACTGTACACTCACTCCTTGTCTTCGCACTGCTTGATGACGGCGTCCTTGTTGTTGCTGGTGTCATCCAGCAAGGGCTTCGACGTGCTGTTGCTGGACGACGACTGTTGACGCTGCAGCCACATGTTGGCCATAGATAACAGACTCTTGCCGGACTTGGAGCTGGCAACGGAGGCGGTCTTGGACACCGGCACCTTCTTCTTTCGCCGCCCGCCACCGGCATCATCATCATCATCGTCGTCGTCATCATTAGCAACACCAGTAGCAGTAGCAGCAGCAATGTCACTCGGCAACGGCGCCACGGCGTCCTCTTCGTCACCGCCGCCGCCAATGTCTTCCGCCATGGCCAAGTCTATTCACTTTACATGTGTTCATCAAAGCATCCATGCGAACAAACAATGTCATTATTCATTATTCCGTATAGAGAGAGAGGGAGAAAGAGAGGCACAGATAATTAATTTTAAGGATCAAATCACGTTATAACAAACAGCAGCACAATTATGTCAAGGATCCCGACAGAACATACCATCAAGAACAACAACCAAAAACTCGAATTATGCAACAAATGCACCAGATCTTCCACGAAAAAAAAGGATAATTTTCGGCAGTCTTTTCACTGCATTTGGTCATTTTTAAGAATTTTGCCTTCAGCTGCATTCAAAAGAGAAAATCAGCTCGTGTGCTTCCCCTTGACGATTCCTTTTGTTTTTGGTCGTATAATAAGAGATTGCGCGCACGGAAGACGGAAATATAACTCTTATCACACACACTTGGGGGGTATATACACGAAGTGGGTTGTATTCAGTCTTTCAAATGAGTCGATCTGGTCACAATATAAAAAGTAGCAATTGTCGGTGTATAAGAACGCTCTGTGCGATAAGAGGGTTCGGGTTTTCAAAAGGGATCTGACTTTGATCCAGGCTCGCTGGAGAGTGGAGACTGAGGAACTCCATCACTGGTCTGCCTGGCTACAATGCCCGGCGGGGCGCGCGAGAGTTGAGGACGCTAGCGCGCCAAAAGAGTGAAAGAATGTTAGGGTCCCGCGACATAGGTGTCGCTAGCCCTTACTGCTGGAAAACGGGTACCCTTGAAGATCTAAGTATTTTGCGTGATGTTGTTAATCCGATGCGGACTCATTGATTCAATCCCTGATTTCAGAAACGAAACCACACTTTTTTCTGGCATTCTGAGCATAAAATGTGGAACATTTTTCTTCGAACTTTCTTCGCATGTCCCTCGAACGAGGAATTTCCACCCGCGTATTCTTCAGCAAATTATGCCAGAGGCAAACAACACAAAAGTGGAAACCTTCATTTCAGAAAATGCTGCGGGAGAGGTTGCATTTCTTTTTCGTTTCAAGTACAGTACGTGCTCTGCATTTTACTTACTTCAATTGAATTACTATTTCACTGTACTTTGCATTATTCTACTGAGTTTCAAATTTGCGAACTGTTCACTGCAGCAGTCCACTTTTTCACTTCGATGCAAATAAGAAGGGAATACATGACTGTGTATATACTGTGGAGAACTGGAAACTCAGCACATTTTTACTTTTTCAATCGCGTTTGAACGAACACGTACGACTCGCATGAAAATCTTCACAAATGATCCGACCAAACTAACAACTTGAGCTGCTTCAATAAACATTTGAGTAACGATGCCCTCATCCAAATTATTGGGAAGTTAAATTTAAAGGGACCAGCAAAAAAATCGAGTTATCAAGGAGGTTTCGAGTCAGACAAACAATCATTTTTGTTGGGGGGGGGGGGGAATCAAGAATTATTATCACAAGGAAATCGTAATTGGGGATATTCTGCTGGGTCTAATTGCTTCTCAAATGAGTTATTGACAGGATTCTGAACTTGGAGGCAAGGGTTCACTTGCCCAATTGGTCTTCCACTTCCTTTTCAATTAATACACATCAAGTGTATTCAAGATACATTTTTCTTCTTCTTGTTTTCCTCTTTTCTGTGTCAATAAAATGATAGCCAAAAGGTCTCTCCAGAAAGTTCGAGTTATGACGGTTTGAGGGGATAAGCCTTCAATCAGGGAGGTTTTTCATGCAAAGTTGAAAAAAAATCGAAATAGGGAGGTACTGTATTTGATTAGGGGAGGTTTCAGTTATCGAGTTTCAACTATAATACGCTGTTTTAAGTAGCGCAGAAACAACAACCAAATCTCCACTAAAATCGAATCAACTTTCAAATCATCACTCAAACACTTTTGCATGCGTGAAAGAGACGCAAAAATATAGGCGGAGGATAGTCTAAAAACATCCGATTCGCAAAATGAAAAATGAGCTGTCGACTCATTTGTTTTCCCTTCCCGAAACTGCGATTCACAGTAATATACAAGAGTAACGTGGACACGACGGTGAATAACCTAATAACCCAAGTATTGGGTAACCAGCAGAAGCGCACGGGCATGGGAATAATTCGCAATTTATCTGACCCAAAGTACCGTATGTGAACTACGCACTGTATATATGAATAACACAATAAGCGGGTTGTCAAATCAGAACACGATGAGGACGAAAGAAAACAATATAGCAGCTAGGAGAAGCATTAAACCATATTTACGAAGAGTATATCCGCGGGTTTACCTCGATATAGTGCCATCTTCATATACAGTATAGAGGCACAAACATTCGTCCTGGCAAAAAAAAAAAAAAAAAAAAAAAGAATAAGAAAGAAAACCATCTGCTGTCTGCTGTAATATAATCTTCGAATAAGATAACACGGAAATGCTCGCAATCGCAACAAAACGATGCCGTGTTGAAGTCGTCCTGCGCACTTGTTAAACTTTGATAACACCATGAATGGCAGAAAATACCGCAAGCACCCAAAAGGGGGTTTCGATAACAGAGGAACCCCGTATAATCAGTATATATCCCGGCGAGCACTCAGTATTCAAACGAATGAATTATATGCTTGCCTTTTTGCTTCAAATAAATTCCAAAGTTTCATAATAGACACGTACGTCTCGGGATATAGAAGCCCTGTCGTAAAATTGCGCATCTACGCATCAATTGACTTGATCCACTCAAATTTTCAACAGCATCGATTCTAGGTTTCTTTCACATCCGGAGGAGCTTAATTGTCGTCAAGGAAGGAAGGAAAGAAATATTGTATTCCGCAACATGAGATAATAGAAAGACTTACAAACAGATTTTTAAAAATGTAAATTTTTTCCTTCCCCGCAAAATAGGCAACTTCTCTGCTACTGCTGCTGCTTTAATTGCTGGAAGGATGCTGAACGACTTGTTTTCTGATCAGCTCACATAAGCAAGGAAGGGAAGACGCAACATTCCCTTTTAATTCCTATAGAAATATACCCTCGGCGCAGGTTGCTCAACAGAGTTGGAAGCACAATTCTTCACTTGATTCAAGTTTTTTTTTTAGCATCAATCGGTTGTTATTTTGCACATTGATAAATCGGATTAACATTTTGAAAGCTCAGACCTCACCATATACCACTTGTCTACCCAGAATAAGTTGCACTACAAATTAGTTCATTAAACTTACTTTTGATTTGATAAGTGAACATTCAATTTTTCATTTTCAGAAATTCAGGAGTTATGATGCACGAACCATTCAGAGGTTTCAATGCTGAAATTTTATTTCATCGGCATTTATCGGTTTAGTTTCAAATTGCAAAATAAGAGAGATAATTTTGTACTTCACAATAACGTAATGCGTCTCGAGAATGTCTTCGGGATTTTTTTTTTTTTTGCGTCTGCCCAAGAAGATATTAAAATAGGATTTGCTTTAATTTTTGTAGAAACATACTTGGGTATTCAGTACTGTTGGATGTTCTTCGCAACGCCTAAAACTCACAGGGAAAATCCATAGGAACCAGGAAAAGAGTGGATTTACTTAGTTGGAGGTTCGCAGAAAATCCCAAGGCTTGATGAGTAATCCGGATTTCCCACCACTACCAATACTCCATCATTGTTTCAAGAAGGCCAAGAAGGAGCATATGAATAAGTTCTTGCCTCATCTCAGACGATAACAAACCGTTTTTTTTATTGCAAATGTTACAGAAAAAAGAATTTCGTGCCAGGGGATCCACTAAGAGAAAATATTTGATAAAACAGTGTCACTGTCAGGTAGGTCATCACACCAAATCCAAACACGCCTTTCAAAAATAAATAAGCGAGGTCATAACCCCCCTCCAACACACACAGACACACACCATCGTTACATTTTCCTCGCCTCCTCGACGGCTTCACCCTCATAATTCTAATCCCCGCCGTCGGCCGGCAACCACGAATGTCGCAGGTAAACTGGGAACTGTTCCTTGGGCCAGCCGGGGTTTCCTCCACTTTCACTCCCTCTACTATTCTGCCAGCATACATACTCCACTCTTCTGATCGTAGAACTCACTTAATCTCGTCCTCTCTCTGGATTGGAGAGACAGACCGACGGACAGGCGGTGGAGTGTGTAACACAGCTGCCACTCACAGCCAGCACAGCACTGCAACAAAGCCTGGTTGATCAAACCTGCCACAGAGTTTCCATACAGCGCCCGCGCCTCTTGTTTCACATCAGGGGACACACGCATGTCTGGGCGCAATCAGGGGTATGCCTGAAAAAATAAATCAAATGAAACACCAAGAAAACGCAAGCCTACAGTGCAGTACATGGAACAATTGATTTATAATAAGCCATACAGGCATAGTACAGTATATCAACTTCCAGCATACCCCTGTCCCTGGAACTCAATAACACCATGCTGTAAAACATAAAATTAGACTCACATGTCCAATAAAAGGATAAAATACACTTTTTCACAACTTTGAAGCCTAGAACAAATATTTCCCAGTCCCTTGAATTGTGTTGTGGAGAGATTCTACCCAGCATAAAATAATTATGTCATTTTAGTTTTTTAAATGCTGATTTTGAGGAAATACTGTACATAAATCAATGAGCATATGTTGTAAAGTAGTAATATCTATCTTTGAAAACATAATCTATTCTATCATTTTTTGCATTGCCCTGAAAGGTCTGAATAAGCTGCATCTACAGTAAAGTACTTCATTATGGCAAAGTTTTGTCACAACAAAGCCATGGGGGCCAGCAGTAAAAATATTTTCACTGTAACAAGAAATTTCCTATGAAGTAACGCATTTAACATTGTGATTATTGGGCAGGGATCTATAAAAAATTGGCTTCATTGCAAACGATTATTTGCTGTAACTGGTACTGTACTAGGATAATGGCTTTGGCCACCATTTGGCTCCTAAACTCTTTGCCCCTGTTGAACTCATTGTCCCTGTGGGTGGACACTTTCAGCCCCCTTTTTTTTTTTTTGAAGGTTCAGGGTTCTACTGAGTTTGGTACCGATTTTGGGGGGTCAGGGACCAAGATTCTAATGATTAATCCGGGGATTCTCAAGAACCAAGGCCACACGCACTGCGCGCACGTTGAGAGGAGCTCCATGAAGTGCGCCTGCGCCTGAACAATGGCAACCCTGTGTCACAGGCGCATCCACGCCACAGACGTTCCCGTTTCCCTCTTCCAATGCTTGGGTTCCTTCCTTCCTTCCTTTTTTTCAAAGGTCCTGCAATCATTTTCGTCAATGCCGTAGCCAGAGCCCCCACCATCTTATTCAGCATAGGAGCACCGAATTTTGTTATATATTTGTTTCCCCTCGAGCTGCCTCGTTGTAACCAACTTATTGTAAGCGTCATCAGGTTACCCCGTAGTTCTTGCGTCTCCAACAACTCATTACCATACATGAGCTGCTGCTGTGTAGCTGCTGCTGGTGGCTCCCTCTATTTATGGCTTGCCAATACCATGTGCAGCAGTGTTCCTCCACGGCCCATCAGGGACCAGCACATTTCAGTGACACTTTTTTGCAGACAGCCACACTTCCTTCAAGTGTTTTGCAGACTGGCAAAGTTAGATATAATTTTTTCAGACCAGCAGGCCTTTTTTTAAAATGCCAATTAACCATCAAGTCCTTCAATGAAAGCTTTCAGGGGGAAAATGAAGTCAAGAACCAATGAAGCAGCTTCAGTGTGTAGAAAAATCTTTTAAAGCAGGGTTTCAAAAAAGGTTGCTCAAAATTAATACTTGCATAGAGTATTTCAGAAGCAGGATAACATTTTTTCTGAAG
Source organism: Notodromas monacha (assembly GCA_905338405.1). NCBI lineage: Eukaryota > Metazoa > Arthropoda > Ostracoda > Podocopida > Cyprididae > Notodromas > Notodromas monacha. Next base: position 14,069 of record CAJPEX010001413.1, on the reverse strand, counting down.
GATTCCAGCACAGTACAGAATTGTGGAAAAAAAACCATCTTTTCTTTTCCTTGGATAATTTCAACTGCCATTAATTGCCTTGCTCAAATTTCAGATGAAGATAATATAGATTCATTAATACCTTTAAGTTATGTTTTTAAAAAATTCTGCAGGCCAGCAAACAGCTTCTGAGGACTCACAACACCAGTCTGCAGACCATGCTGATATGTAAAGATACGAAATAATATGCAGATCGATTTAGCACTTACCAAGCTGTGTGCATGAAGTAACCAGCATGTAATCCTGTGCATGTGGAATTTCTGCCCAGCCTGTATGATCACCCGGGCCGCTGTGTGAATCCACGTCCTCTTTTTCCAAAGATGAAAGGAGTCTTGCAATTAATGGATTCACTGACTCGATCGATTCCAGAGTTGCATCCATCTTCAGTCAAAGATTCCGTCAGAAACAGCTAGCACCTTCACGTACCACACACATGCAAAGACATGCTAAGCATATACAGTATATCCACTTCTCCTTCAGTTCCACCTTCTATTGAAGATGATTCCTCCGCGCCTTTGTCCAGCATTCATCATTTGACACACCGCATCTTTCATCTTGTCAATCTAGATCCATGCAACAGCAGTTGTAAAAACGAGTTTGGGTTAGTTGCGACATATTGTCACTGGGTTTGGTGTCCAAGTTAGCTGATAAAGATGAAAACCAAACATAAGCAGGTCAGTGATGCTGGTATCATGAAATAAAAGGAAGCACATGCTACATTCCAAGTACAGTAGTTGAAACCAAGAGCTGTATGCTACGCCATCACATTGTATACGCACGCACTATACTAAAAAACATGCAAATACAGCGGACAAATGCTTTTAAACAAAGTTTTTGCATCAACACAAATGTAAGGAATATACTGTATATCTCATATATCTGAACTACAGACCATGTACAATTTTTGTTTCTTGGAAAAAAACATATAAATTTTTCATGACATTATACTGTAGGTGGGTCCCAGTATTTGGTTATGCAGTATGTTTAAATATACAATGTTACTTTAATACAAATATCTCAGACCCTTTTGAGTGACCCCAGCAGCAATTCAATTGAACCTTATTGATAATTCCAATAATACCTCCAAATGTTGATTATTTCTCAAATCCTGTTCAGAATTCTCCCAGGAACAATGCATTAAAAACCTTTCTATAACTCAAAGGCTTTCCTCCTGAAATCTCCACATCTCAAATATTCTGCAGGCTGCATTTAAGCCATTACAGTATAAATAATAACTGTGTCCTTTCCCTTTTTGTTAAAAATCAGAAAACTCTCCTTCACTTGCAAATTAACCCGATAGACACTAAATTGATGTCTTATATGACTTACGTTTGTAAAACGGTATTCACGGTGTGCATTCGATTGATCTTTTTGCCAAGTCAGGCAAGAGTCAAGAGAAAAAATACACTTTTTTCACAAAGTTAATGACCTTCTTCTCATCTATACCATACACCCCGTTGGGTAATTTTTTGAAAAATTATACTATGCACAGCAGCTGGATAAATAGGGAAATATAATACGTAGGCAGAATTGGAAAAAAAACAGAAAAGGTGCAACAAATCGTGACTCATATTATTATGTATCTGCCTGAGCGAGAAAGTAATGAATCAATAATCGATGAAAACTCTCTGCGTCAAATTTCTACAAGTATTCCGACCATCAGCAGCATCATGCTGATGAGAGATGCATGGTGGTGGTGGTGGTGATGAGAGCAGTAGCAGCAGAGATGAGCAAGTACGTGGCCACGGAGGCCAGCATCAGGGCGGGTGCAGCCGTGTTGCAGCCGTCGGTGTAGCACACGCAGCTCAGCGTGCTGAAGTTCAAGTCGCCGGTCATGTAGCACTCCTTGCCCTTCACGTCGTACTCTTCCCACGCGCAGGACCGCTTCACCAGCAGCAACAGGAAGTGACGTAGTACGTAAGTATAGCAGTGTACTGATATGCAGTAGTAGTAGTAGTTGTAGTTGTAGTAGTAGTAGTGGTCTCATATATCACGTCATAATAATCGATCGGTCGGTCGGGTGGTGCAAACGAACGATCTTCATAATCATGACCAAAATACTGGACTGCTGATGATACCTATACAGTATAGCTATTTCAAGATCATATATTTACACTTCTCTGCTGGATGACAACCAAACAACGTGGCACCCACCCATACGATGTCCTTGTTTGAATTCATTTAATAAGTGCTGCCTGTTCAACTATATGCCTACTGTTCATCCCTGCATGTATAATACACATTGTTGGGGACTCGCTCCGCATCCCCCTTTTGGAAAATCAATTATAAATATTTAATCAGGTGGAAAACCACCCGCGCGTAAAAAACGGATGAAAGTTGTCAATGACTTTCCCCCTCCCCTTAAAAATTTGAGTGTCTTGGCACCAAGACATCTTTGATGACCAATTTATCAGCCAATCCCAGGCCTCCAAGATTTTCTTGTCCTTGATCAAGCCCCCTTGATCAAGGACCAGAGAAGAAATTAATAAATACCCCCTTTTTTATCCCTGAACAGTACAGTCTGATCCAGCTGCTGAAGCAGTGCGTTTGAGAGGTTTTTCAATTGTTTAAACAATTTTTGTCTTGTGTCTTGTGTGACTTCATCTTTAACAATTATTGGGACATTTGAAATATACTTAAAAACTTTAACTAGGGATTCCACCGTGAATTCCTGGCCCCAGTCCCTGGCTGATTCTGTGTTTTCTTAAAACCTTTCTAAAACTCTTCTTTTTGGCATTTTCTTGTTGAGGTGACTTCTGTCCCCAACACACGTACTGCATATGAGGGTTGGTTCATAAGTACATTATTGTATTGAGACTTTTTCAAGTTATAGATCCAACGGAGTTTTGACAATTCCAAAAGAAATTCTCGCTCACACAGCACCATCATTTGGCAATACTTCATTGCCACTACTCAACATATATACCCTCCACTGATTTCAATGCAGTTTTTTTCTGCCAAGCAATCAAAGCAGTGCCAAAAATTAAGTTCTGTTAGTTGATTATAATAAGCTGCTCTTTGACGGCAGGATTGAGGCTGTCCCTGTCCTCAAAATTAATCCCATTTTCGGTTGTTCTTTGCTGTGGGGAACAGCCATAAGTCACAGGGTATATACCAAATCAACTAACAGGACTTGATTTATGGCACTGTTTGGATTTATTGCAGGAAGAGATGCGTTGAAATCAGCGGAAAGCTCAAGAGTTGCACATTATTGATGGGGCTATTAAATGATGCCAGTGATAAAATTAAATTGTTGAAACTCCCTTGGATCTACTTTTAAAAATCTCCCAACTTATGAGCCAGCCCTTGTACACACAGGTGGACTTTCTCTCTCCCTCTCTCTATCTACAAGAATTGTCCTTCACTGCATCATGCATTCATATCGTCACATGACTATACGTCATCATCATCATCAACATCAACATCATCATCATCACCAGAGTATATAGTGCAGTATTATTAGCTAGCCAGCCAGCCCACCATCAATAAACGAACGATCTTCATAATCATGACCAAAATACTGGACTGCTGATGATACCTATACAGTATAGCTATTTCAAGATCATATATTTACACTTCTCTGCTGGATGACAAGCAAACAACGTCCTTGTTCTAATTCATTAAAAAAAAGTGCTGCCTGTTCAACTACTGTACTGTATTTGCCTACTGTTCATCCCTGCATGTATAATACACGTACTGCATATATGAGGGTTGGTTCATAAGTGCAGTACTGTATTGTATTGAGACTTTTTCGAGTTATAGATCCAACGGGGTTTTGAAACTTCCAAAAGAAATTCTCGCTCACAAAGCACCATCATTTGGCAAGACTTCATTGCCTCTCAACATATATACCCTCCACTGATTTAAATGCAGTTTTTTCCTGCCAAGCAATCAAAGCAGTGCCAAAAATCAAGTTCTGTTAGTTGATTATAATAAGCTGCTCTTTGACGGCAGGATTGAGGCTGTCCCTGTCCTCAAAATTGATCCCATTTCGGTTGTTCTTTGCTGTGGGGAACAGCCATGAGTCACAGGGTATATACCAAATCAACTAACAGGACTCAATTTTTGGCAGTGTTTGGATTTATTGCAGGAAGAGATGCGTTGAAATCAGCGGAAAGCTCAAGAGTTGCACATTATTTATGGGGCTATTTACTACGGTCACTATTTTAATTTAACAACTTTGAGGGAACCTAGATGAAAATTTTTAGAGGGTTGAATACTCGGTCGGGAACATGTGTGTCCACCTGAAAGAGAGAGGGAGAGAGATAGATGTTCTTAATGCACGGGACCAGAAACAAATTCGTTAGAGAGACTTTCGTCGTAGAGAACCACCGTAAAATTGAGAGAGAACCCCGTGTCTGTGAGACGAAAAAATCGTTATAGAGAAAAAATCGTTATAGATGGGAGGCCTACTGTACACGGTATTGTATACAGTACGTGGGGCCACGAGATGCGATCGTAATTATTGCTTCGACCTTGTCCACATATATACGATTAACCGTCCGCATGTCTGATCATGTTTTCCCTTAGACTTCAATGGAAATAATATTTCATTCGTTTTTGTAATGATCAAAGATGAGGATAAATTTCCCCCCCAAAATGGAAGAAAATAATTGTCCTCAGCTTGAAGACACAGAAAACTAACTGTGCAGAAGAAAACCGCACGATATCTCATGTTTTAGCTTTAAATGCGGTCCAAGATCAAGCACACGACAATAAGTCTTCATCATATACAGAATTGTAGGCAGCAATAATGATGGAATTGAGGAACTACATCGAAAATAATTCCGGTGAATTAATAATAAAATATTTTTGTGAGCATATATAGAAAGCTAAATTTGTCCAAGAGACCTCAAAGTTTTGAAAAATAAATGTTATTCATTGCAAATTTCAGTAAAGAAAACATTGGAATGTTATATCACGGCGTTCAGCAGTACAGTGCAGTACTGTACCTCTTTGCACGGTTTTGCGGCAGAAAAACGCCGTCATGTTGGGGGGCGGGATGCTTCCGCTCGAGTCGTAGAACATTTCCAACGAGCATTCCCTGAGTGTTCCGTTGATGTTGAAGGGGTCGTTGCAATTGATGCCCCAGTCATCCGGGGGCCCCGAGAACTTGCACACGTGGCATCGAATCGCCTCAACTCCATCTGAACAAATAAGAATA